>VMDR010009594.1:0-33031 GCA_007922815.1 Macrotus californicus
CATTGTGACAGCTGTCATATCAGTGTGCGTTTAAAAAAATTTACCAAATTGGTGAATTTTTGTGTAGCCACTTTAATATTGAAGATGGAAGAAAATGAGCAACGTTTTTGGCATATTATGCTTTATTATTTCAAGAAAAGTAAAAACACAACTGAAATGCAAAGAAAGATTTATGCAGTGTGTGGAGAAGGTGCTGTGACTGATCAAATGTGTCAAAAGAGGTTTGCAAAGTTTCATGCTCAAGATTTCTCGCTGGATGATGCTCCACCATTGGGTAGACCAGCTGAAGTGAGTAGCGATCAAATCAAGACATTAATTGAAAGCAATTAATGTTGTAGCCCATGGGAAATAGCTGACATACTCAAAATATCCAAATCAATAAAGTTATTGGTGAAAATGAAAACCTGTTTTTTATTTTATGGAAAAAATCTAAACGGACTCTTTGGCCAATCCAATAACTCCTAATATATTCTCAATCCTTGCTTATTGACATTTTCCTGTTGTTCACAGTCTACACACATTTTCTCAAAGTAGGGTCCCCATCTTCCCTCCTGTGTCCCTTCCCCTCCCCTTTCTTCTCCTTTGTTGAAAGATAATTTCTATGTTTTGTACCTGAAACTAGTACAAAATAATACTGAGTGTAAACTGTAATTGAAATTTTTTTTTAAATGTAAAAATGGTAATTTTAAAAAGATTATATTGTGATACTCATACAAATGTAAAATGAACACATGCAAAGGTTTTATTTAATTTATTAACAAGGGAACCACTAGAATGTTACCACCGCTTCAAATGAGAATTTTTAAAGAATACACTCATATATGCTGAAAAATTTTTACATTTCAAAGCAGAAGTCACCAACACACATGGAAACACTCATCTGCACCTCCACATAACCTGCACTGTGACGGGACGAGAATCAGCGCCCTTAGCACCACTAGTCTAGCTATGTAATGGCTCACGGGGCCACGAGGGCTGGAGGTGAGACCGAAGGACGCTCTGGACACTCAGTCATCTTTTTTCCCACTACAAAGTCTTTCATACTTTTTCTTGTTGTCTTTTCCTTTTTTATTCTACAAAGAAAGTTATTTTCAACATTTTTATTGAAGTGTAGGAGTATTAAAGATTGGGACAACAATGGACAGTAGCACAGCATAGAAGAGCAGGAGACCATTTGGAATTACATACTGGACATCACTTTACTTTAACCCCCAGGCATCTGCAGCAAAGAGATTTTCTCATGGGCCATCTCTCTCCTCAGAGAAAGGACATCCTCACCAACCTCTGCTCTTGTCTCTATCAGCACATGTCCCCTCTCTTACCTACTAGGAAGCCAGCCTCTTTCCCTTTCTCATTCAGACTAGCTCTAAAATTTATGCATAGAATCTAGGGGCCTGTTAGATGTTTTTCCATATAAAGATCATTTTCTACTGAAGCACTATTCTGCCTCTCCAGGGTAGTCTGTCCAAAATTCTGTCAGCTTTGACAATAAGAGTATTTTTCTCCCGCTACACAGCACTTAGGCTCTTTGAGAATATGCTTGGACTTTCCAATGCTTAGCACACAGTGAGCCTTCAGTGAAATCCTGTTCTTTTACAACTTAAGCAAACCAAGCCAAACGAGTTCATTGAACTCAGAAGGCTTGCTCCTTATGCCTTAGGCCTTCAGCTTTCCACATCAAGATCTGATCCTGACTCTGAGTTCTGTGAGGGGTGCACTGCTGTTACCAAGAAGAACTTACTCTTCACTAACGTGAAGAAAAATCTCCTCCCATCTTAGGTACCCTCTCAACAAGGGTAGTTCTCACCCACCCTTTGGGTGAGTTGGGGTTACACATGAAACTTGGCTGATCATTTGAAATAATGACAATCAGAAGGCTAAAAAATTATTCAGACACAACAGTTCTTATACTTTAAATCATTGCTATTGGATGTATTTCCAAAATGTAATAAGCTAAACACTCAACCTGTTATGACAGAAATAAAGCTTTGTATTTTTGTAAAGCAAAATAAAACTCACTTAGGAAAAGATGGATTTCTTTATAAGATAATTGCAGCCAATACACAGGCATTCTTTTTAAAAAAAAATTAAAAATGACAGTTTTCATTCAATATTATTTTATATTAGTTTCAGGTGTACAGCACAGTGGTTAGACAGTCACATGCTTTACAAAGTGTTTCCCTTGATATTTCCAGTGCCCGCCTGGCACCATACACACTTATTACAATATTATTGACTATGTTCCCTATGCTGTACTTTCCACCCCTGTGACTATTTTGTGACTACCAGTTTGTCCTTCTCAGTTCTGTCACCTTTTTGCTCGGTCACCCAACCCCCGCCCCCCCTCGCCCCAGCAACTATCAGTCTGTTCTTTAATACAGAGACATTCTTGACAGGAGGGGCTAAATAAAAGCCCAGTAAAAAGAACCACTGGTGACATTTTTTTTTGGTTTGTTATGTTGCAAACTCTAATATCCATTGGGGTGGGGGGGCAGAAAGAAAAATTAAGTGTGTAAAGTGAGGCTAGGGAGAGATATATGCACAGACTGTGTAGGTACTGGGACAACGGCTTAGCCACTTGAAGGGCAAGTGCCTCCTGAAAAGTCTGTGCTGGTATTTGGCAGTCTATGGCCTATAACTTGGGACTAGACATTCCAGGGCTTCTACAGGTTCTCATGAACTCTCTGAAGGAAGGGAGAAAAGGAAAGGGGCTCCATATCCTAGAAATTCTCACTTACGTTTAATTCTCACAGCTATCTTAGGGAGTATTTTTACACTGTTATCTTCAATTTGCAGATGATAAAAAGACCAACTATAATAATAATGAAAAAGGTTATTACTTTCAAAAAAGTTAACTAGCTTACCCAAGATCACATTACTAACAGCCAATGCTGACATACAGGTTTCTATGACTGTAAGTTATATATTCTCACTCTATTTTCTATGACATGCTATAGCTAGCAGATTGGTCAAAAGGATATAATCTTAAAAGTACTCAGGAATTCAGAAAACTTACAGGATCTTTGGAGCATAAAACCGTGGGAAGAAGGAAACACAAGAAGTAATAATTTAAAGTTGTTATATTCAGTCAATATAAAGGATCTTCTATTTAGTTTCTTTTCACATATTTCAATGACTTGACCTGTTCTATACTCTCCTTGTCACCCTAGTTTACGTCCTAATCGTTATATGCCTGAGTTGCTATAGCAACTTCTCCCTTGGCTCTGTGACTCACCATGTCCCTCTTCCTGTCCCTCCCTATGACACACACACCACCTGCTTACATTGTTGGGCTATTCTCCCTAAGACACCAGTTTTATCCTCATTCCAATTCCTTCTCATAGTACTGTGACCATGTACAATAGCCTCATGTAGCCTTCCCAGGCTGGCCTATCTCTCACGGATGTAGCTCTTCTCTGAATCCCTATAGTACCTTGGGTCACTCGATATTAATTCTGTTTTCCGAGTTAGATGGTAATCTCTTTGAAGAGACTAAGTGTCAAGATTTGACATGTAGAATGGTCTATGCCAGGGGTGTCCAACACGCAGCCCATGGGCCACATATGGCCCAGGATGGCTATGAATGTGGCCCAACACAAAATCATAAATTTACTTAAAAACCTTTTTTTTTGCTTGTCAGTTTTTGTTAGTGTTTGTATATTTAATGTGTAGCCCAAGACATTCTTCTTCCAGTGTGGCCCAGAGATGCCAAAAGGTTGGACAGCCCTGCTAGGGAAGCCATCCGAGAAGAAGACAGAGCATTTCCCTCAAGGAGCTTACACAATACCTATTGAAGGATGAAATTTTCAAATGTCATTTTCTATTCCCTCAATCCTCATTTCTTCACAAAGAATCATGCAGATTCTCTCACATATTACAGAAATGCTGCTCATAAAAATTTAAAACTAAGCATTGACTGGTAATAGATCATTATTGTATTTTGCTCATCTTTAAAGAAGGCTGGCAACCTAGGGGAATCTCTTGATATAACAAGTTAAACTTGAATGAATAAATTTTACTTTGCCCCCTCCAAATTTCATACATTTCAACAATCATCTGAAATCTGCTTATATGCCAAGTCAGAATCCTATCACTTGGGGGAAAATTACACTAGGGAGTTTATATACAACCGCTCCTTTCCACATAAAACCTTGGTTCTGACTACTCTGTAATTTCTAAGGCTTTTATATTTTGTTAAGCCCACCCCCAAAATGCAGCCTATGTAAAGCTGATGATTAAAAGCAATAGATATGGATAATAGGTACAAGGAGACCAGCACATTTTGAAATATTTGGAGATCAGGTCACTAAGTAAGGCACCACCCCCACTGACCCCCACCCCAATGTTTTCTAAAATGATGATGGTCTTTTATCTACTGGTACTCGGAATCTGTTCAAAAAGGGAGCTTTGAACTCTTGTGTTGGGCACTCTTCCCAGGAGTTCCACATATCTTCCCCTGGCCGTTGGCCAACAAGCGACAGCTCAAGGATGAGGTTGGGCCATGTTTGTTTGAAGTGCTCTGTGAATTCTGGCTTCGTGGTCTGGGTTGTCCACCATGTGTTGAGCTCTCTTTCCAGCCAATCAGAGGTCTTTCTTCTGAAAATAGTTTTGGCTCACAAATCAGAGCTCAGGATCCAATTCTGCCACTTCACCTTCCTTCATCGTTACTAAAAGTTCCAGAGAAAGTAACAGCTGGGTTTCCACATTAAATTAAGTGCCTGTGATAAGTTGTCCTGCTCCATGGTTAAACATTTCCTTTAAAAACAGAACATATTCTTAAGGCCATGATCAGCAAACTCTATACTTGAAAACTAATGAGCAGTTTCAGCCAAAAGCAATGCAGGACTCGGGCACCGCTCAAATGCAATGGTCATGGTTTTACTGAAAAAAAAAAAAGATAGTCGAAAAAAATATTACTGTGGAATGTGAAGCTGAATAACATTATATGGCACCTATTGCTAGTAAAAGCTCAGTATTTCAGTGACTTGCCTTTTATGGCACTTTTACAAACAATTCCTCACACATCAGGGTTTGACCAACTCTTGAAAGTAAGGTCTCCATCCACTTGCTGCTGCTATTCTGTCACAGGTTGAACTGTGCCCCAGAGGAGGCCCAAGTTCCCACAAGATTCTCTCTAGTCAAAATAGTTTCCTTTTAGCATCTACAAATTCAATGTGTGCTTTGATTCATAAGTTAATCTTTTAAGATGCAAACCACCTGTGCAAAGAATAAGCACAGTCGACATTTTGCCTACAGTGTCTGCATATCTAATATACTCAGCAATTCCAGTTGCTTTGAGGAAGAAGAAGTTATGATGGGAAGGTGGGAATGGGAGAGAGCAAGGCAGACGGCACTTCTGAATGTGGAATGTCTGGGTGGGGGCTGACCCCTGGGGCTTTGGCTGACACAAGTGTGAGCACACTGACTTCCTCACAAGTACCTTCCACAAATGGAGGGCGGAGGCATTAGGAGGCAAAAGAGGAGGTGGAGCCATCCCAAGGCAAAGCCGTTCTGCCCCCCAATTTTCCCAAACATGACAGGAAGATGTCTTTCCCCATTGTCTTTTATCAGCAGAGAAGTTATTCTTTGAATAAGCTCTAATATAGAACTTTCTAAAGTCCACTGAGGAGGTGACAGTCAAGCCAAGGAAGGTAAGGGAGTGTACTATGTGGGTCCCTGGGGGATGAGCTTTCCAGGCAAAAGAAAAGACAGAGGCCCTGAAGGAAGCAAGCCTGGTATGTTCAGGCAGATACGAGGAACAGAGAGATTTGGTTCAAGAAGGAAGGCCAGATCTTGGACAGCCTAGGACGTGAGGATCAGGGCCTACATTTTTATTCTGAGTGGGATGGAAAGGTTTGGAGAGTTTTGTGCAGAGGAGTGTCATGATCTGACATAGATTTTAAAAAGTTCTGGCTGCTGTGTTGACAACAGTGTTTTTTTAAGGACTGCTGCTGGTTAGAAATTGTTTTATTTTATTAAATCCAAGATCATCTCACTGTATCTATGCAAGACAAATGTCATTCTTTAGCAACTCCAAGAATGTACAAGATCTGTCTGGAAAAAGTTCAGTCATGGTTAATGTAACAGGAATGATTTGGGCAACATGGAAGTGACCTGGCAGCCAAAGAGAGTGGACTGGAATGCGCATGTGTGAGCAACAATGACTTCACTGTACTAGTCAGTGGGGGATGGTAGATGCCATTGAGTGAGCATGTGCACTGTGTGGCCATCACATTCAAAATGACTGAGTGAGTAGAGCAACAAATCTGCATCAAATTTTGCTTAAGCTTGAACATTCCTCTGTGAAAACTATTCAGATGATTCAGAAGGCCACAGGTATGGGCAACTGGCGATTGGCAGCTTCATCATGACAATACACCTGCTCATGCATCATGTCTTGTGCAGAGTTTTTTGGTGAAACATCAAATCACCCAGGTGACTCAGTACCCTTGATAGTCCAGTTTTGGCATCCTGCAACTTCTGGCTTTTCCCAAAACTAAAATCACCTTTGAGAGGGAAGAGATTTCAGAACTTCAATGAGATTCAGGAAAATATGATGGGACAGCTTATGGCAATTGGCAGAACTGTGTGAAGTCCCAAGGTGCCTACTTTGGAAGGGACTGAAGCGTCATTGTCCTAAGTACAATATTTCCTGTATCTTGTATCTTTTTCAATAAGTGTCTCTATTTTTCATATTACATGGGTGGATACCTCCTGGAAAGACCTTGTATATCTCAAAAACACCCTGAACTAAGTACAAATCATGTTATATATATTGTTTGAATAACATAAATACCTATGATTTACAATTACCCAATAAAATCTAGTTTGTCGTTATATAAGCCTGGATAATAAATGGACCTCAGTTTCCTTATCTGTCCACTGAAGCATTTGAACTAGTACACATTTATTCATTTTATCACATATTTATTAATAAATACTTCTATTAAGAGCAGGAACTATGCTGGGAAAAGATAATCTGTCTCTTTATGGAGTTCATATTCTACTGGTGAGAGACCAGAAATGGTCTAAAGAAAAAAGATATATTTTTGTTTTGTTTTATAGATAGAACCATTTTTCAATTTTGATGGAAAGGAGTTATAGACTAGAGAGACATAGAAGATTCAGGAGAATGAGAAAATTGGTAGATTGTGTTCTTTGAGAAGGAGGGGAAGTGGTCCCCAGAAGCCAGAGAGAGAAGCTTAATAAAAATGATGGAGAGCATAGGTTTTTAGGTGAACGGTGAGAGAATTGTCATAAAAAGACCTTCATGTTCCCTCAGAAATCGGGAAGGTGAAGTCAACTGCTGAGAGTGAGGAGGGAGCTACGGAACAAAAAGAACAGAGAAAAGCAGTGAAGTCTTGAAATCGCCACCTGGGAGAATGGGACCATGAGACCGCCCTCCCCCCGACCAGGGACTGATGTGCAGTAGTACCTATCTGTACTTTCTGTGATTTTTCCCTCAGTGCATAGGAAGGAATGGAGATCACCAATAACTCAGCTGGTAAAAGCTGTGAAAATGTTGCACAAGCATGATGTACAGACCATGGAAGCGGGGGCTGGAGGGAAGTGGTGAGCATCTGATGTGAAGAAGCATTTGTTCTTGGCTCCACAGGGAGGTAAGAGAGGGCAGAAGGGGGTTAAGGCAGGGGTAGAGGGTGTTGAAAAGGTCAGACACCTCGGTGAGACAGTGGTAGGTGCAGCAAGACACCAGAGAGAGCTGGAGTGAGGGGAGGTGTCATCAGAGAGCACAGGCTTAGATGTACAATTTTATAAAGCAGAGAGTTGATGTCTGCTGTACGATGATAAGAGTGGACAGTGAGAAAATGAGGGTGTTGTTGGAAATCAGGTTGTCTAAGAACTGAAAGCTTATGATGTAGGACACAAGATTGCTTGTGTGGATGTTAAAGGCAGCCTGGATTCTGGCAGAATTTGGGAGGAGAGGATCATGTCTCAAGGTCCTTTGTAACTCTAACCAAGAATTCAGTAAATGGTGACTTTTAGTGAAGTTCTGTGTGTAATACTAGATGGCAATTGGTTAAGAATTCCTTTACTAAAGGAACCCAATGTTCATCTCCAATCAAACATTGCTGTGTATTATGTCATAGGTATATGAGGTAAATTTCCATCAGAAGTGGGTCTGACCAGCCATTTGTCACCTATGTGGCTTAACTTCTCCAAGAATCTTTCCATATTTGTATAGTAGGAATAGTATTGACCTCGATGTTGACATTTTCATATACTATGACATATACAAAATGAATACCAAAGATGATTCTCCTGAGAGCCTCTCTTTCCTTTCTGCTACCTTCCTCTTCTCACCTGGGTCCACATGGAAGCTTCCACATTAAGAAAACATGTACTGTCCCTAGTCTCAGTTGATTATTTCCAGTGTCAACACCTGATGGAGGTGAAGCCAACATGTTACCCTCTATTGTTTTGCATTCCAGCCAGAATGAATGTAGTTAGTCTTGCTCCCATGGCTGAAACTTTGGGGTATAAAATACAGAAGGTGTTAGGTTTTTTATATAAATGAAGCTGACCTGCAGGTTGAAGCCCAGATCCCCTTTTTTGCCTGAATGGATACACATGACAAATGGACAAACCAAACCAAATCAAAACAAAACAAAACACTGAACATGTGTACTGTCTCTACCCTCTACTTCAATCCAAAGTTTGAAGTGCTCCCAGGAACAGACAATGGAAAAAATCACATATCTTTAAACCAGAAGGAAATGAGAGAAGAAACATAGTGACCTGGAGCTGAAATGTAGCCATGAGGAGCCAGACAATGGAGGAGGGTGACTGTTCTGAAGAAAAAATGTACCTTATAATTCAAGGAACCTGGTCACCAGACTCTGAGAACAGAGAGCAGGAGTGGGAGGCAGTAGAGAAGAGCAGCAGTGAGGAAACAATAAAGATTTGCAACCCAGCAGCATTGATCGCAAAGCTCTTGACAGACTCACGGCCTTATGGAACCTTCAGAAAACTAACCACGTAATGGGACAAAGCCAAGAGATCTATGTTGTATTTGGCCTTGCAAATATATCTAACATCCATCTGACTGAGGCTTTATTTTTTATCCCCACCTGAGGATATGTCCATTAGTTTTTAGAAAGAGAGGAGAGTGAGGGCAGGGAAGAGAGAGAAAAAGAGAAGCAGAGAGAGAGAGACATCTTTGTGAGAGGGAAATATCAATCAATTGTCTCCCATACATGCCCTGAACGGGAATCAAACCTGTGACCTTTTGGTATACCAGTTGACACTTCAAATAACTGAGCCACACTAGCCAGGGCTGGCTGATGCTTTTAACAGGGGAAATAATTAAAAAACAATCTCCTACCATTGGGCATAATTATATTCAATCCTTAAAAAAACAACCTGTAAAACATGGCTCAATTTTGGAAAATGGCCATATTGTGTCTAAATGGCCTCTTTAAAAATCTTGCTCCAAAAGCATTTTCCTTAAAATCAGGAACAAAATAGGGATGTCCACTTTCGTCACTCTTATTCAACATAGTACTAAAAGTCCTAGCCACAACAATCAGACAAGAAGAAGAAATAAAAGGCATCCAAATTGGAAAGAAGGAAGTAAAACTATCATTATCTGCAGATGACGTCATATTGTACATAGAAAACCCTAAAGACACCACCAAAAACAAAACAACCAAAACAAAACACTACTGGATCTAATAAATGAATTCACCAAAGTAGCAGGGGACAACATTAGTATTCAGAAATTGGTGACATTTTTATATACCAATAATGAACAACCCGAAAAAGAAATTATGAAAACAATACCATTTACTTTTGCAACCACAACAGTAAAATATGGCACCTAGGTATAAATTTATCCAAGGGGGCAAAAAACCTGTACTTGGAAAATTATAAGACATAGAAGAAGGAAATTGAGGAAGATACAAATAAGTGGAAACATATGCTGTGTTCATGGATTAGAAGAATTTACATAATTAAAATGTCCATACTACCCAAAGCAATCTATAGATTCAATGCAATCCCTATTAAAATATCAATGGCATATTATACAGTTCTAGAACAAATATTCCAAAAATTTATATGGACCAAAAAAATAAAAAAAACCCTTAAATATCCTCAGCAATCTTGAGAAAGAAAAGGAAAGTCAGAGGGATCACAATACCTGATATCAAACTGTATTACAAGGCCACTGTAATCTAAATAGTTGGGTACTGGCATAAGTATAGGCATATATATCAATGCAACAAAATAGAGAGCCCAGAAATAAACCCAAGTCTTATGGTCAATTTTAATACTTGATAAAGCAGGCAAGAGCATGCAATGATGTAAAGACAGTCTTTTCAATAAATGGTGTTGAGAAAACTGAACAGGTACATGCAAAAAAAAATGAAGCTAGACCACCAACTTTCACCACACACCAGAAAAAATTCAAAATGGATGAAAAACTTAAATGTAAGTCACGAAATCATAAAAAAGAAGAAAACATAGATAGGAAAATCTCAGACATCACTTGTAGCAATATTTTTGCCAATATATCTCCTAAAGCAAGGGAAACAAAGGAAAAATAAACAAATGGGACTACATCAAATTAAAAAGCTGCACAGCTAAAGAAACCATCAACAAAATGAAAAGAGAACCCACTGTATGGGAGAACATATTTGCCAGTGATACATCTGATAATGGGTTAATTTCCAAAATATAAAAAGAACTTCTACAACTCAACACTAGGAAGACAAACAATCCAATTCAAAAGTGGGCAAAGGACCTGAATAGACACTGCTCCAAAGAAGACATACAAATGGCCAATAGACATATGAAAAGATGCTCAATGTCACTAATCATCAGACAAATGCAAATAAAAACCACAATGAGATATCACCTCACAACTGTCAGAATGGCTATCATCAGTGAATCAACAAACAACAAGTGCTGGTGAGGGTGTGGAGAAAAGGGAACCCCTGTGCCCTATTGTTGGGAATACAGACTGGTGCAGCCACTGTGGAAACAGTATGGAATTTCCTTAAAAAACTAAAAATGGAACTACACTTTGACCCAGTGATTCCACTGCTGGGACTATACCCTCACAATCCCAAATCACCAATTCAAAAGCACTTATACAACCCTATGTTCCTAGCAGCACTATTTACAATAGCCAAGTGCTAGAAACAGACTGAGTGACCATTAGTAAATGAGTGGATGAAAAAGCTGTGGTGCATTTACACAATGGAACACTACATAGCAGTGAAGAAGAAGGCACTCTTCCAGATTGACGGGTTTAAGATTCCACTCTGGGAGAGGTTGAAACTGTAATTGTTAGGTCTTAACAATGACATGGGCTAAGCATAAGAGGCTCCATTGGAGCCTGTTGTCTCCTTTTTTTTAACCTAAGGAAAGTTCAACGGATCCTCATGGCTCATTAGAGGTGGAGAGCTAAGAGAAAGAGTTAACAGTGTTCTTAGGTACAAAGCACATATTGCCTATATATTTAGGTTTCAAGAATCTAATCAGAACTATGTAGTGAGGCAACAAGTTTCTGTGTACATCTGATTAAACAAAATTCTCTAAAAGGAAAACTTAGTCCCACATCAAGTGGGATTTGTAATTAGAAGTGTTGGGTCTTCTTCCAGCTCTACTAACTATGGGAAACTGAGGCCAGCATCCTTCAGGCATCTGTTTCCTGGTCTTTAAAATGGCAGGTGGGTGGGAGAGTGGACTAGATGCTCCAAAAGGATCACAGAGCCATCCGACAAAAACACCCAGAAAACAAAAATGGCACCAGACACAAATTAGTTGTGGAAATACTTCTGTAAAAATTGTACAAGCTACAATGAACTTAGCCTTTAAAAGAGAAACAGATGAAGTCATAGATACGATTTTGAAAAGTAATTTCAAATAATTGCTATGTTCTCTGCAAACAAGAGTGAGCAGCTTGGCTTTCAGAATAAATGGCCATTTGCAGCTGTCACCACCTAACAGGGCCACCTGCATAGCCGCCTCAACTGCCCACACACGCTCCCGTCTGTTCAGAGACACAGAAAGGATATTCATGCAAAAGAAACTTTCTTCTGACATTAGTAGCAGTTGCCTCGGGTTGTGATTGAAGGTCAATACCCTTATATTACTGTCACATCGAGGTCTCAATTTTTTCTGCTGGCACAATGTAGTCTAAAAAAAATTGAAAATTACCTATTTACTTCAAGAATCATACTGATTTCCTTGAAATATGTAGCACTTCAGTGTTGATCTGAGCAACTGGTTTAAGGTGAAGAGATCCTGCCTATGACTGATAGTTTAAGAAAGAGAAAGCTCATTTGTAATAGATTTGGACTGTAATAAGTATGTGGGAAGACACCAAGCTGTTAGGAAAAAAACAGCAGATTTGAGATATGCATAGCTAGCTGAGGAAAGCCTGTTACATAAGGTTGAATTATTGTGAGAATTTGCATGTAAGCTATTGGATGACATCTAAGAAAAAGATTAACCAGAGGCATAGAAATAACTAAACAAATCTGGCTAATGCATTTTCACACAGGGAACGCTGTCACTACATAAAATTCAACCCGAAACATTTTCTCAAAAGACTTCTCAGTTTAGTTTAAAAGTCAGAGCCAGGTATTCAGTGTACACATTGGTGCAATAAACAGTTTATTTCAGACAGCCTTTCTTCGGAAATTCCACTGAATCCCCCAAACCCCAACTTTTATATATTTTTACAGTGATATATTACTGGATATGAGTATCATTGCATCATTTTGTTGGCTTACTTTCTTTGTGAAGAAAATAAGCAACTGGTAAAACTTTCAAAGACATGTCATCTCAACCAAAGCAACATCTCCAAACGAACTGTTTGGTTAACATGGCTTCCGGTGAGTTCCAACCTGCTAACCAGACCTGCTGTGTACAGCAGTCCTTACCGAATCACAGAGTCACTCTGATTTCAGATTGCGCTCTGGCTCCTCAGAGGTCATGGATAATCACTATAACATCCATATTTTTCAGCATTGCATGTTTTCCTCAGACAAAATAGACAATGTATGCTATTATGTTCCTTTTATGTTATGTACTTATTTGTAGCACCTATGGCATTGTATTTCACTCACTTTTCTTCCATATTTCTCTTCTAGAAAGACTTGCTAGAAAGACTTTAAGAGCAAAAAAATATGCCTCCTACAACTATGTTTAACTCCTGGCCAAGTGCCTGGCACACCGGTAACCTCTGATAAAAATGTATTAAATAAATGAATAGTTTCTTTCTTCAATTTTCGCTAACCTTCATACATCCAAACCTAACACAGCCTTAGAAAGCCGTTGAAAGGAATCACAATATGCATCCCCCAATATGCCCCTTGGGCATAAAGATTATTTTGAGCTGAAGACAATTCAGAATCAACAGATGCATGAATAGTTCTTTATCTTTCCATTCTTTGCCTAAAGAAAAAGAAGGACATAAATTTTCTTTTGTGAAGGGGTCCCCCTCTGCCTTTCCAGCCTTGCTCTATACCAGAAAAAGAAAAGTGACTCATGTCATCAGAGACAGGGAAATCAACATGGAGAGGAATTTGTATTAACAGACCTTACTAAGTAACCCTTCTCTTCTGTTAGTTCTCCCATATATTTCCTAGTTTATCATCCATTGAAATCCCAGCCCCATCTTCCTTTGTTAAAAGGGCTAATAAGCTCTTGATCTATCCACTTGGAATTTCATTTCTTTTCTGTGCCCATAAATATTAATAAAAATTCTGTCTTTTTCCCCAGCTAATATGACTTTTGTTAGTTTAATTTGCCAGCTTCTAGACACCACCAGGATTCCTTGGCTCACTGCCCCTTCCTCCATTCCGAAGATAGCAGTGGTGGGTCAAACTGTTTTCACAACACTTTACATCACTCTGACCTTCTGCCTTCTCTTCCACTTTTAAGGACCCTTCTGATTGCAATGGACCCAGGAAAATCTCCCTATTTTAAATCAGCTGATTTGTACCCTGAATTCCATCTACAACCTTAATTCCATTTTGCCATCTCCCCATCGCAAGATCCTTAACTGTAATTAATCTGCAAAATCCCTTTTTACATATAAGGTACTATAATCACAGATTCCTAGGATTAGAATGGGGCTTCTTTTGTGAGGGACATTATTCTGCCTACCACAAATACATTATTTCATTGAATCCTCACCACACTATTGCTGTGATAATCCCCATTTATCAACACCTCAGGACACCAGTACTGTGTTGTAGATAATAAACCTACTTCTTAGGGAAGGTGAATGCAATGACCCAAAATGCACAGTTTTTAAACCTGTCTGTCTCTCATGCTTAGTCTCTTATTCATGAAGGTGCACTAATTCTCACAAATGTCACTTTCCCCTGCCTACTCCCTTTCTCCCCAGAGTATTATTCTTTCTACTCTATCCCATAAAGCCTTATGTCAGGAAAGGATCTGGAACTTGTTGAATATGAATTATGTCCTAAATGATGCCTTTCTATGGCTATGTGCCTTTGCCAAGGGGAACAAGCATCAAGGTAAAGGAATAAAGCTCAGATTTAAGAAACTGAAGGGGAAACCAGCAAATTCAGGAGGGCTATTTTGAGCCAGAGGCTTTTTCAGCATTTCTGGGGCATAGATATTTGTCCACTTTGCTTACTATAAGGAGAGCCTGGATTCCAAGCACAGGCCTCTGAGAACAGGGGCGACAGGATTTCGAGTGTTGTTATCTCTGAGTGAGGTCAGACGGCGCCGGGCTGCACTTCTGGGAGTCTTCCACTTACAGTATCAAAAGACAAACCGGCCGCGTACTATATTCAAAACTGGCTTCCACTTAATAAAACATGAAGTTTATTTTTTAAAAAGAGACAAAAGCTAAAATGCTACTATAAATTGTCTAGAAGGTACTCATTACAAAATTTCAAGACTATCAAGCACATATTTGGGGGGAAATTCATTTTTTAAAAGATTGTTTTTAAGCTACAAAATGTATTATTCTATTGTCCATTTGTTTGTTTCTTGCCTTGGTCTCTTTCATCAGCTAAAAATGCAACAAATCCATGGGTGGGGTGTTCTCTAAGTATTGTTTGGTTTCTTGATTTGAGTGCTGCTTATGCAGACGTGTTCACCTCGTGAACATTCACTGAGCTGCACACTTATGATTTGTGTGTTTCTGTATGTATGCTATACTAATAAACAAAAGAACAAGCATAGAAGAGTGTGAGTGAGAGGCAATAATCCCAGTAAAGGAAGCAGGATGTCTTGACACCAGAGGCCAATTCATCCTGATGTTAATAAAGTTTATGATCTGGGGTCCCTCACTTTTCTTGGTTCTGATGAGTGCTAGGAGCTGCTAGGAGCAGTTGAATGTTTTAGGTAGAGAAAGGAAGCCAGATTGCAATTAAAAATTGCCTAAAGAGAAAGAGAAGGAGCTGATGTCTTAAGGATGCAGTGATTTCTTTTCTTATTCAAAATAGATATTCATTTTTTTATTTTAAAAAGCAAACAAACAAAACAAGTGAACCCACCACTTGCTGTGGGAGAGATCTGAAAGCCTTGGATATGACTAAACAACCCTGCACAGAGAAGGAGGAAGGACCACACCCAAATCCATGTGAAACAGGAAAGACAAATATTTTGAATTGCTGTTGTATTGATTTCCAAACAGAAAAGTTTCAAAAGGTCCTAGGGTTCTTGTTAATCTTAATGCCTTTTGAAATGTCTGCTTCCATGGAACTTACTTTCTAATGTGGGAGTGCAGAGAGAGATCTACAAAAACAAAAATAAGCATAGCATATGGTAATCAGAAGGTGACACACTCTGGAGAAAATTAATCAGGTTTCCAGGAAAGGGAGGTCCATGGTGGTGGTAAAAGGGATAAGGCATGATTTCTAAATAATGAAGGAAGTCTTCAGTGAAAGATGGCATTTAAGCAAACACATGAAAAATCAGAGTCCTGTGGTCATCTGTAGGAATGCATCACAATAAGGGGAAGAGCAAGTGCAAAGGCCCCGAGGTGGGAGTCTACAAAGAGCCAGTGTAGGGGGAGCAGAGCTGAGTAAGGGCTGTGTGTAAGGAGAAGTGTTCAGAGATTGAGGCAGATCTGGTAGGTATCCCCAGCCATTTCCAGGAGTTTGGCTCTTACTCTGAGTGATTTGAGCAAGATTTGATCATAGAAGTGACATATTTTGAGTGAGGCTGTAACTGGATCATTCTGGTACTTTGTTGAGAAGAGACAATTTGAGGGTGGGTGTAGAAGCAGGGAATAGAGAGGTAGGGGCCTAAGCATTAACCCAGAAAGAGATAATAGTGCTTTTGGAGATAACAGTGGGTCAAGTGAGAAGGGGTCAGAGTTTGTTGACACTTTGAAAGCAGAGCAATAGGACTTCCTGACAGATTGGATGTAGATTTAGACAGAAAGAGAAGAATCAACGATGTCTCCAAACTTTTGGGACTGAACATGAAAAGGCAGAGTTGCTACCAACTTACTTGGGAAACACTTCAAAAAACCCATCAGAAAAGTGAAAATAGAAACTACAGAATGGGAGAAAATATTCACAGTTCATATATCTAATAAGGGTCCAGTACCCAGAATATATAAAGAACTCTTACAACTGAACAATAAAAAGGCATGTAACACAGTTTTTAAAAAATGGACAAAGTATTTGAAAAGACATTTTCCCAAAGAAGTTATACAAATGACCAACAAGCACATGGAAAGATGCTCAACATCATTAGTCATTCAGAGAAATGGAAATCAAAACCACAGTGAGGTACCATTTCACACGGACTAAAATGGCTATAATCAAAAGACCAACAATAAGAAAGGATTTGGAGAAATTGCAGCCCTCATACATTGCTGGTGGAAATGTAAGATTGTGCAACCTCGGTGGAAAACAGTTTGGGAGTCCCTCAAAAAGGTAAACATGGAGTTACCATGTGACTCAGCAATTTGACTCTTAGATATATATATCCAAGAGAATTGAAACTATGTTTACTTAGAAATATGTACACATATGTTTATAGCAGCATCATGCACGACAGTAAAAAAAGGAAACAACTCAAATATCTATTACCTAATGAGTAGATAGACAGAATGCGGTATATCCATATGGTGGAATATCGTTCGGAAATAAAAATACGAAATACTGCTGAACGTACTAGAACATGAATGAACCTTGAAAACATTATGCTTAGAGAAGCCAGTCACAAAAGATGACATGTTATATGATTCCATGTAAGTGAAAGGTTCAGAACAAGTAAATCATGGAAAGTAGGTAGTAGTTGCCAGGGGTTTCAGAAAAGGCAATTGGGAGTCAATGCCAGGAGGTACAAAGATTCTTTTTGGAGTGGTAAAGAGGTTCTGATTAGAGAGTGGTGAAGATTACAAGTATAGTAAAAATCACAGTATTATACACTTTAAAAGGATACATTTTGTGGTATATGTAGGTGTATGTATATATGTCTTAATTTTAAAAAGAAAATGAAAGTCCTTGAAAGTAAAGTTATTCTTAAAAGAAAATCTATAAGGACATGTAGCAATTACTAAGGCTCACCATAGACACAATAAGAAAAACAGCAGGGTCTGACAGCAAAGGGACCAATGGAACAGGACATAGAGGTCAGGGGTAGATCTGTGTATATAGGGGAACTTAGTACATATAGCACAACGGCGCCAGGAACCAGTGGGGAAAGAACAGCTATTTCACGGCTAGTATTAGGAGAACTGGACTGCTGTGAGAAGAGAAACAAACCTGAATTGCCATCTAGCTCCAGATAGATAAACTTCAACTAAAAACCTTAAGTTATTAGAAAATATAGAGGAACAATTTTGTGACTTGCAATGGGGAGAATTCTTAAATAAAACCTCAAAAATGCAAACAAGGAAGCTAAACTTGATAAGTTTAATTACATCAAATGACAGCTAGTTGGGTGGGGGGTTAGATGGTGGAGGGATTGAGCAAAAAGGAAAAAAGGACTCATGGACAACAGTGCGGTGATTGCTGGGGGAGGGCGGTGTAAGGGGACAAAAGGTAATGTAAAAAAATACAATAAAGATTAAATTTAAAAAAGTTAAGGATGTTTGTTCAGCAAAGAACATCATAGATAAAATTAATAAATTGACATGATGGAAAAGTTATATGTAATGCCAATAAAATCAATAAAGGGTTATTATCTGAGAATAAATGAGACATTTTCATATCCATCAAGAAAAAAGTGACAATTTCAATTGAAAAGTCAACAAAGGATACAAAGAGGCAATTTACAGCAGAGGTCACATGACTACAAGGCACAAAAAACAATGATGAAACTCAATAATAATTAGAAAAATACAAATTAAAATGAGAAGAAGATATCACCTAATAAACTGATTGGCAAAACTAGAAAGTTAGGAGTGACAGATGTTGACAGGGAGGTGGGGATGCCTGAACCCTCCTGTGCTGCTGGAGGAAATGGAGACTGACGCTGTCACCCTGGAGAGTGACCAAACACTTACGCACACACTGTGACCCCAGGCTTCCATTCCAGGTATACATTTGAGGAAATCCTCACACGGACCCGTAAGGAGGAGTATTTTTGGTATTGAGGAGCTATAGGCAATGTTGGTATACATCACTTGAGAGAGTGGGCATGTAAAATATGTTCTTTCTAAAATTCACACACAAGCACATACATGCAAGGTGCAAGTCCTTGGTACCCTAGAGAATAACTAAATCTTTTTTTCTACAGATAAGATTTGCCTGAGCCTATTCCTTACTGTGTAAAGTGTGAAGCCCACCTAACCCATACATGACACATGTCAAGTTGGGGTAATACAATTTCCAAAACCTGCACTTTTCTAAGACACACAGGTCATGAGAACAATGCTTTTGCATTTTTCCCACATTCTGAATTCTTAGTGTAGGCACGAGCTGGTTCCTCCTGTTTTCCTGACAGCCCTGAAGCCATACCTGATTCTTCTGGTTTCCTTTCAAGAGACTAGACCTCCCTCTACATCAGAGCCTAAGCAGGCACTCTGGTTATATTGACTGATTTTCCATGATGGCTGCCCACTTCAACTTCACAACACCAGCCATCTGGATCCCTCCCTCCTTCCCTTCCATGTTAAGCTCTTTTTGTTCAGCTTAGACCTATCTCCAGCTTTTGACTTTGATCAGGATAGGAGCCTCCAAGTCCTGTTACTCCTTGAATTTGACCTAGTGAGATGACTCTTTTCTGGCACAATAAAGGTGCCTTGGATGGTGCACCTATCATTTGGTCCTATACCTCCCTGTTTCCCTTTTATTCTTACTTAAAGAGTAGACCTAGATGCCCAGTGTGGCAGGCTGAATCAAGTCCCTGAGTCAAGCCCTTGTCCTTTGCCCTGGGACCTGTGAATGTTACCTTGTATAGCAAAAAGGGACTTTGCGGGTGTGATTAAAGATCTTTAGATGCAAGATACTATCCTGGATTATATAAAGGCCCCAATGTGATCACAACATCCCCTAAAAGAGGGAGGAAGGAGGGGTTAGCGTGCAAGTAGAAGTGACGTGATGGTGATGATGAAAGCAGAGACTGGAGAGATGTTCTGAAGCTCGGGAGGAGGCCATAGCCAAGCCAAGGGACACAGTCAGTCACTAGAAGCTGAAAAACACAAGAAAACCTCAGAGCCTCCAGAAGGAAGCAGTCCTACCTTGACTTTAGCCCTGTGAAAACGATTTTGGAGTTCTGGCCCGCAGGACTGTAAGAGAATAAATCTGGGTTACTTGAAGCCACTACGTTCATGGTCATTTGTTGCAGCAGCAACAGGAAACTAATACATCCACTAACCAGTCTCAGGATGTGATATGGACACCTCCTAGTTCTAAAACCCAACTGTCTTCTCCTTTTCTCCTTCCTCTTCATCTAAGAGGCTGTCAGATGTGGTGGTGGGAAGGACATGGGTTTTAAGGGGGAAAACCAGATCTGGTTATAATTAGTGTTTTCATGCAGAAATTCTTTCTTGGCATTTCTCAGAAAATCTCTATTTTCCTAACTTCTGAGAAAAATCAGTTGAGAAATTGGGGAAGGGGGAAAAGTATAATTTTCTAGCGAGAATTAAAGCTTAACAATCAAAATAAGAGGGGAGTATTTGCTCTCTGATCTGTCAGCCTTGCTGGCAGCTGTTGTCATGTTATCAGTATGGATTTCTGGCCCTACCTGCCGCAACAGTGAGTCATTCTGGCACATAAAATAAATATCAATACGTTCATACACATTGTATGCCTCTTTAAATCCTCTGAATACTGTGCTAAGCAATGAGTTTCAGAAGCAAATAAATCCTTAAGTTGGCAATTTCTCCATGGGGTTTTTGTAGTTCAGTTAACCTTGCTCAGAGATCCAAATATTTCATTATTTAAGTACGAGCCAATACTGTTTGCTGGCATTTTCCAGCGTTTGAACATTTACTATACTTTAACAAATACTACTAAATTCAATATTTCTTATTTATAAACAAAATATTTAGATATCTATAATAATTATTAATGTGTATACAGAATGTTGGAAGTGTTTTAAGAGTAACTTATGATTTGGGGAATTCATGAGAAATTCTATAAATAATGATAACTTGTTCCTGAATCCCCAAATTAGTATCTATCAGGATTTGGAACCACTACTTCAAATCCCTGCCCTATGATTTTACAAGATGAATGATTTGGGGCAAATTACCATTTTGAGGTTAAATGCCCTCTTCAATCCAAAAGGGACAATAATACTACATAGGTTTGCTGTAGGGATTAAATAAGTTTATATATGGGAAATGCCTGAGACATACTGAGTCTCCAAAAAAAAAAACAGTTCAAGAAAACATAGTTGTAAATTTTCAGAACCTTGAATTTGGCAATGGACTCTTGGGTATGACACCAAAAGCGTGAGCAACTAGATAATACAGAGAAATTGACTTCACAATGTAAACTTTTGTGCATCAAAGGACATCATCAAGGAAGTGAAAAGAGAGCTGACAGAATTGGGAAAAGTGCTTGCAAATTATGTGTCTGGTGTACATCGGATCAATTTCCCAGGCACATAGAGAACTCTCAAATCTCAACAACACAACCACAAACAACCCAGTTTTTTTAAAAGCAAAGGACTTGAACAGATATTTCTACAAAGAAGATACACAAATGACCAATAAGCGCATGAAAAGACGCTCAGCATCCTGGGTCAGTAGGGAAATACAAATCAAAAGCACAGGGAAATCAATATTTTACACCCACTAGAATGGCTTTAACAACAACAACAATAATAATAAATAACAGAAAAGAACAAGTGTTGGTGAGGGTGTAGAGAAACAGAAGTATTCCTCAATTGTTGGCAGAAACGCACATTGTGCAGCTGCTATGGGAAACTGTTCGGTGGCTCATCAAAAAGCAGACATAGAATTACTATTTGACTCAGCAATTCCACTCCTAGCTGTCCATCCAAAGGAACTGAAACTGGGACTCAGAGAAATTCTTGTATAACCATATTCATCGCAGCACTACGCGCCCTAGCTAAAAGACTGAGGATGCCCAAGTGTTCAACGAAGGCTGGACGGATAAAACACAGTGTGATATACAACGGAAATAGTACTCAGCCGTAAAGAGGAATGAGATTCTGACACACGCTACAACTTGGAGAACCTTGAAAACATTATGTGAAGTAAAAGAAGCCAGACACAAAAGGACAAACACTGCATAATCCCCCTTACGTGAAGTACCTAGAATAGGCAAATTCATAGAGACAGAAAGCAGACGAGAACTCACTGGGGCTAGGACCACGGGGAGTTACTGCTTGACAGCTACAATGTTTCTGTCCGGGTGATGAAGGCATTTTGAAGTATAATTGGTAGCCCAAAACTGAATGTAATTAATGCCACTGAATCATTTACTTAAAAATGCCTAACGTGGCAAATTTTATGTTAAGTTTATTTTACCAAGAAAAAAAAAAGAATTTGGAGAACAAAAGAACAAAAAGAACCCGCACCATTTAACAGGCCAATGAATTTGAAATGCACTTTGGAACCTTTGATCATCCTTGCTCTCTGGCAGAAACACAGGTCCATGGGTCTTAGCCCAGCTTTTCAAGGGAAAACAGACCTTGAGAGAAGGTATTTACTTCGGGAAAGGATCCCAAGGAACAGGAGCGGGGGAGGGCAGAGCATGAAATGAAAAATTAGGACAGCAATTCTATAGCACATTCCGGGCTCCGTCCTGCTAGGCACTCACTGGGGCTATGCAGAACGTGCTCCGGAAGGGTCACATTTGTCATGCACTGTCCCCTCCATGGGGACAGGTTGCCCTATGGATTCACGTGTTTGTATGTCTGGGCTCACAGGGGCAAGGGTCTACTAGGAGCCTTCCCTCTTGTCCTGGTTAGAGCATCAGAGAAGTGCCAGACCAGAAAGCAAAAAAGTGCCTATGCAGCTGAAGCAAGTGACATCTGGGGTAACAGAGGGCCATCAAGGGGCCCGAGAGAGGCTTGGTGCACACCGTCATGGGATTATAGTCCTTCCTACACAGCAAAAACCTTGTCAGGAAAGCTTGCACATGTTCAGCTTGGAAAGCCTTCAGGGGTGTCAAACTTATTTTCACCGGGGGCCACACTAGCCTCGCGGTTCCCTTCAAAGGGCTAAATGTAATTTCAGGACTGTATAAATGTAACTACTCCTTAATTAGGGGCAAGGAGCTCTACATTTGGCCCTTTGAAGGCCACTGCAAGGGTGATGTGCCCCTTCCCCTGCCCGTGAAAATGAGTTTGACACCTCTGCCCTATAGCTTCATACCATCTCTCAAAAGTAGTTTAAAACTATTAATTGACATTTCTGCAGTCTTCAAATTTTACCTCAACTTACCTATGCCAGAATTTCTTCTATGACTCACCTCTGTATATATCTATATTCCAGTGCAATTATTTAGCATTCCCCAAACCTGTGACAATTTCCTGTCTATGCACATTTGTTCGGCTGATTCCCATCAGTTACATATCCCTTCTACATTTTGAAATACCTTTTCATCTTTAAAAGAATAGATCTGATCTTTACCAAAATGTGCTTTCTGAGCATGCTGCCCAGCAGGGATATGAATCTGGGCGTGGCTAAGACATTGGGGGTGGCTAGCCTCTCGGCTTTCCTGGAACCTATGTTCACTTGATGTGTGAAGCCACGGAGCTGAGATATCATGTCCTAAAGGAGCATAAGGGCAAACAGGAGGAAAATGGTTTAAAACTGTACATCTAATCCAAGAAGTTTAAATGGCGAGCAGTTTAAACAAACTGGAAAAACTGGCGGATGAAATCATAGAACAAGAGCCAAAAGAATAGGGCTCATGCTGGTGGGTGGGTACAGTTAAAGGGGCCTAGCTGGAACAGAGCCTCTGGCTGGAAATTCCCTCTTTCTCCTCTGAAGCCCGACTGTAGGCCACGCCCCTCACATGTCACTCAACAAACCTTGCATCACAAAGATCGCTATTCGCACATTTGCTTCATTTCCCCTAAAAGATGGCAAATTCCTTGAGAACTGGGATCATGTTTTTCACATTCTGCACACTGTAAAAGGTGCAGTGTCTGTCAAAATGGAAGTTTAGTGCATATGAGATTAAATTAACATTACACACCAACAAAACTTTGACAAGACAAATTGTAGAATTGTATTCGTAATGTCTTTCCAGGTTTCCGTTAGATAGAAAACACCATAAATAATAGCTGCCTAGCAGGCAGGCCAGAATTAATATGGTGTCACTATACATCAAAATCTTCGTTGTTTATGTTCACACATGTTATTTCATTTCATCCTAACAGTCATTCTCTTTGATAGACGGGGTAACATGCTGTGGGCACTACCCAAAGCTACACAGGTAGAGCATGGCTAGCTGACTCCAGAGTCTGATCTCCTCAGTACCAAAGCTGTCTAGAAAACACACCCTGGGGATGTGCCAGGCTAGCAGGGTGCTACTGCCAGGATTAAAGCTCGTAATTCCTAAGGAGTTAGAGATGTCAATGGTCAGATCTAGCAGTGTGAAGATGTTCATTGTAGTAGTGGTTATAGCAGCAAAGACTTTGAGAAAATCTAATGCCATTATCGCAGTGGATCGAAGATTTTGCAAATATTAAAATGATTATGGAGACTGGAAATTTGGAAAGATGTTCATGATAAAATGAAGCATAGAACAAATGTCTCCCAACTATGTAATAATCATGCAGCTGAGATAACCTTGAACAAGGAAAAAAAAATTCAGTGTCTATAATGTCAGTGTCAGGTGATTGTAGGTGATTTTTGTAAAACAAAATTTCTAAATTAAAAGAAAATTTCTGCAATATTCTTGAGTTTCAGGCACAATTTAATGAAAAATGAAAAGAGGCCGAGGGAAATCTTTCTCATTGGAAGCATATATCTTATTCATACTGTTTTGCTTTAGTTTATGAGCCATGCAGCACCAGAGACATCTGTGCAGGACTTCTGAGCTTCAAAGCTCTGCTTCTCCAGATGCTGCAATTAGCTCCAGCTTCAGCGCATTTTAAGAGGTAAGTGGAGCAGTATCATAAAAGGAGGTTAGAGTTAGGAGGCCTTTTGGTGATCAGCAAACTCGGCCTCCTTGTGTTATAGATGGGGACACTGAGGGCCAGAGAGCCCCCGTGGGACAGGAGCCTGGAATAAAATAATGACCCCGGGCCAGGCAGAATGGCTCCTGATATTCTGAAGGGCAAAGGTGGCTGTGAAGTTCCCAGCCTTATCTGTGTCCACTGCCTTCGACTCCAGCAACCTCTCCCAGCTCTTGCAAATCACAAGGCATCACAGTCTCTAGTACACATAACTGCTTGGTTTTTAACTGAAAGATAAAAAGGAAAATGAAGAAAGTATAGGGAAGAGAAGATAAGCCACAGAACCTTAGATCTGAGAGGATGTTAGAGATCCTAGAGAGGGAATAAGAGAGCAAATGCCTGAGCTGGCCAATGTGACCCACAATATGTCAGTCATACTGCTAGATGTCATGGACATTGCTGGATGTTTGTGTCTCCCCCAAATTCACATGTTGAAAGCATCATCCTCAATGTGATGGTGTTAGGAGATAGGGCCTTCCAGGAGGTAACTGGGTCAGGAGGTTGGAGAAAGGGATTAGTGTCCTTGTGAAAAGGACCCCAGAGAGCTCTCTGGCTCCTTCTCCAACGCAGGGACACAAATAGAAGCCTGTGTATTGTCTGCAACCAGGAAGAGGGCCCTTTCCAGGACCCACTTGCACGGGACCCTCAGTCTCAGAATTCCAAGCCCCAAAACTGTGAGGAGTAAATCTCTGTTGTTTACAAACCACCAGTCTAGTACTTTGTTCTAGCGCCTGGAAAGGACTAAGACACTGGGGATGGGATCAGCCTCCAGGCAGAATCTCTTCTCCGGCTTGTCCAAAATAACGCAAGAGCTGAGAGGAGAGAAAGGGCTGTAACAGAAGTTCCAGCGGTGACTTCTCTGCACCAAACCCCAATGTGCCCTGCAGATAATCAGCCAGAGGCCCTGTGACAAGTGGATTGATCACCACACACTATTCTCACCCGAGCACTCATTTACACAGGAGGCAATAAGCCCAAAAGTATAGAGTGACTTGCTGAGCACTGTCCCAGGAGGTTACAGCAGACCTGGAGCCAAAAATGATATTCGCGCTCTTACTTGAAGTACAGCTCGAAGAAGGGAGGTGCCAGAAGGAAGATGTTGACGTTTTCTTTGCTCTTCCTCTACATTTAGAAATTCACTGGACACCCAGGTTAGGAGTAGGGGTAAAAAAAAATGGGGTGGTTATGAGATGGCCCCGATGGGGCAAACGCCTCAAGTCCCAGGCATAGCACCAGCGAGGTGGAGTGTGGCCTCCCTGGCTGGCTGACGGTCCTGTTAGCTTTTCCTCACAACAGATTCATTGCAGCAGGAGACCCTGAGCCAGCATATCTGTCACCATAAAACACTAACACGAGGCAGGGCCTACTGCGGAGTTAACCTTATCTGAAAGGCATTATGTGATCACGGCGGACTTGGCAACCTTCGTGCGCTCTGCTCAGCGGAAAAGGCCGAAGTGCTGATTTTCGCCTCTCCAGCTCATTTCGACTCAGCGAAATGAAGGAATAGCAAACACCATGTCAGTGTGATGACTGAATGGACAGAAACCAGATATGGGCTTGCAAAGTTAAGTACATTCAAAGCAGAAATATTTATATTTTACATTTTAAATAGTCCCCAAGGGATACGCAATATGTTTTTCATCCTGCTTGTGTTTAAGAACCTATCGTACTTGAAAAGCAAAGCAGGCCCCTCAAGCTGTGTATGTAAAGAAGAGTGATTTTCTTATCACGTAGATCGAAAAAACAGACGCAGAATACAAACAGAAAACAAATGAGGCTTTCTTTGCAAACACGCATGCAGGTTATTCAGAAGAAGAAATGGTTGTGTTAACGATGCGCGCAGGCTCTGCCACTCCCCTGGTGGTTTGAAGGCAAGCAGCTAAAAGGTAACATGTGTCCCCATGCTTCTCCCGTATAATTATGTAACACAAACGCACATTGTCAGGAACGTGTTTCCTGGGACTCTGGGCAAACGATATGCAGATTTGTCCCAAGAGGGAATTGGAAACATTCTAGGAAAACTCACAGAGAGGGGAAAAAGCAGGGAGATTTCTGATCTGGTTTGACCTGCAACCTACAGGGTGGATGGAAATGGAGCTCTTTTAAACTGCAAGTCTCTTGAGAGAAAAAGTGACTTTTCAAGGTCCCTCCCTGTATGATCAGAAAGAAAAAAGGGATCTGTGTGGCTGCATTGTTCTCTGAGAGACCAAGGACCACCCAAGCAGATGAAGAGAGAAAGAGAGAACTGTATGTTCAGGAGTTGGAAGAAATTCTTGTGCAAGGATACGAGGGAAGGAGGGGACATGTGCTAACTCCACGAATGAATTGCTCTCATTTCCATCGTGGGTGCAGCTTCTACCCTGTGGGAAGTACCATGCACTTCCGTGTGAGGGATGCGGCAACTGGCCTGACACGGCCTGGTCCCCCGCTTCACCTCTTTCTCACCATGTGACTTCGGCCCAGTCACTTAATTTCTGTGAGTCACTTTCCCTACCTGGTAAACGGGGGGAATGATACTGTTTATCTTTTTTATTTTAATAAACATATATAGCACTTAATATATGGAAGAAACTATTTTAACTACTTATAACTATTTACTCATTGATTCTCATAATGAAATTTAAATAGGTAGTAAAGGTGGTTTTAAGAATTAAATGATACAGATAATTATTTATAAAACAGTGCCCAAAATATAGAAAATGCTTGGCAAATGTTGTTAATGATTAATCATTATTATTATTATTGCTTTTGAATCAACTTTTGCTTTACTTATTTTCTTGTAACTGGGCTGATGAAAATATTATTAACAGAAATAGCAATATAATGATAGCTAACATTTATAGAATGCTTATTATTACACGCCAGGAACTATGCTAGGTAGCTTACAAGTATCATCAACCTGGCAAGGCAGAAAGTGAGGGAGCTTTCTGGGGTCCATTTTATAAAGGCACAAATTCCATTCACGGGGGCTCCACCCTCCTGAGCTGATCATTTTCCAAAGGCCCCACCTCCACATACCATCACATCTGGAGTTAGCACACAAACAACAGTCGGTCTATAGCACAGGGCTAGTAGCCTTTAACTACCTGTGGTACTACTAGAAAAATAACAAAAATATTTTTAACAATTCACAAAGACACCAGATTAAGGCTTGTACGATGATGAGTAAATACATACTTCAGATAACTTATTTGGGATCCCAGCCGAAAGCTCTTTAAAATAATGTAATGCCATACTTGTAGCCACAGCTCAGAGAATCAAAAATGAATGAAGCTGTGGGGTCACCAGACCATCAGCTTGTGTGAAGCAAACACGGATGGTTTCCACCTTTCATTGTCACTTAGAGCTGCTTCTTATTTGTAAAGACAAAGCAATTGGGCACACCTTTGAGGTTTTCTATTTATTTTTATGTAGATTTTGAAAGAATTTGAAGTCATATGGGTTGAATAACTACCCATGTCAGCTGTTACAGCACTGTGACTGTTTGATGCACTCATTGACCCAATGTTGTCTGTGGACCAGGTGAGGACCATGGTCCTGCAAATATCAAGATGAACAAATTGTGTTATGCTCGAGGATATTAGTGTCCAGTAGGAAAGAGGGCTGTCCAAACGCTGATGCACCAGGGCCCTAGGTGCCATGATAGAGGTTCAACGACGGTGCTATAACCCACTGCGTTTGGTGAGACCTTGGAGGGTGAATAAGGAGTTTCCAGAGGAAGTGACCCCCGAGGCACACCAGACAGAGGGGGCCACCTCAAAGACACATGGAGGTGAGAAACAGCAAGTGTACAAGGAAAATATACAAGCACTGGCTGGAACATGAAACACAACAAAGAAGGGGATGAAGACGCAATGGGAGACACAGAAAACGGACATATCATAGAGAGTATTTCATGTTAAATAACTTGGACATATTCCTGGAGGCTTGGGGAGAAACAAAATATTTTGAATGAGGGAGTAACATGATCTGATTTTTTTTTCTTACAGTTCATTTTAACAAATTTTTATTTAGCACTTTCTAGGCAGTATGCTAGGTGCTAAGAAAACAAGAATAATATTTTATCTTGAAAGAACAAAAAGTCTAGTTCTAAAAGATAGGGAAAGCGTTAATCTCAAAACTTTGCTGAATGCTATGATAGTGACCTGGCTTTTTGAGAAAAGAACACCCAGACAGAGTTGGCAAACACAAAACAGTTCCAAAAATAGATGGGAAAGTGCTTCTTTTTCCTGAGTTTTATGTAGTGCAAAGTTTGAGTCTGCAACACAAATACATTGCCATTCTCCATTCCTCCAAGCAAAATGCCTTTGCACAAGCATCAGCGGCCAGGCTGGTAGAGGAGGGGCCTTGGAGATCATCTAGCCCCACTTTGCTTTATTAACTGCCTTCCCTGACTGGTGGACTGCCTCATCCCAAAGCAGCATGTTTCACCGTGAAAAATTAACATGTTAGAAAGGTAATTCCTGCATGGTACTTCAGAACGTCCTCTTCTGGTACTGTCTTTCCAGTTACTTTAACTCTGCTCTGAGGCAATGTTATCCTGGGGAAGCCCCAGGGCTGGGGAATCACAGTGGCTCTGCCATGCCTTAGCTGTGTGGTCTCCACTAAGTTACCCAAACTTTCTAAGTCAAGTCACTCATACATAAAATGGTTTAACATGAGACTGAAATGACAAGAGAAACAGTAAATGGAAAGCAATAAGCAAGTATTTTTCATAATGATGTTCAACAAATAATAGTTTTTACTATTACCATTATTAAAGCTCAATTTCTGGATATGCCTTTGTCCTCATTTCTTAAAAATAAGTTAAAACTTGCTTTCATAAATTCTCCAAATGTGAGTCCCAGTACTTAGCTCATTACCTGGGTTTATCACAGGTAATACCATCACAGAATACTATCTCTCTTAAGCCAAAAGAGAAAAAGGCAATTTCTTTTTACTTTTAAAATATTTTATTCTTTTATTTTTGAAGAGAAAGGAAAGGGAGGATGAGAAACATTGATGTGAGAAAAACATCAATTGGTTGTCTCTCTCGCACCCTGACTGGGGACCTGCCCTACCACCCAGGCATGTGCCCTGACTGGGAATTGAATGGTCCACAGGTTAGCGCTCAATCCACTAAGCCACACCAGCCAGAGGCAGGCAATTTCTGACATGCACTCCCATCTATTTTTTATTATGGCAGCTTAACTGGGTGACTTAGTAGCCACCAGAGCATCCATCTTTTCCAGGCTGGCCTGATAGCCAGGTATTTCTCTTTGCATTTTTTTTAGAGCAATGCATTTAAAACTGTACATGAGACAGTTTCTTTATCCATTATAACCACATTAGGTGACTTTGTACACCTAACATTTTGCAGTTGCTCATTGTACTGATCCAAAGCGTGAGATGAATAAACAGGCTGTGGCTCCAGACCAGACTGCTGTAGGAGGATGCTGAAGTCACTTTCTCCCATGCAGTTTCATCAAAATTCCAATGGCACTTTGCACAGAAATAGAATAGACAATCCTAAAAATCTGTATGGAACCACAGTAGACCCCAAATGTAGCCAAAGTGATCATGAGAAAGCAGAACAATACTGGAGGCATCATATTCTCTGAGTTCATCCTATATTACAAAGATAGAGTAACCAAAACAGTATGATATTGGTCTAAAAGTAGACACACAAATCACTGAAACAAAAAGAGAGCCCAGAAATAAACCTGTGCATACATGTCAAATAATTTCTGACAAAAGAGCCAAGAATATATAATGGGGAAAGAACAGTCTTTTCAATAAACAGTGTTGGGAAAATTAGATAGCTACATGCAAAAGCATGAAACTGGACCACTAGCTTATACCTAGGTACACAAAAAGTCAACTAAGAATGGGTTAAAGACTTGAACATGGGACCTGAAATCACAAACCCCTGAACAAAAACATAGTCGGTAAGTTGCTTGACATCTGTCTTGATGATGATTTTTTTTAGATTTGACATCAAAAGCAAATGTAATAAAAGCAAAAACAAACAAGTGGGACTGTATCAAACTAAAAAGCTTTCTGCACAGTAAAGGAAGTCATCAACAGAATGGAAAGGCAATGTACCTAATGGGAAAAAATATTTGCCAATCAGAATAAGGGGTTAATAGCCAAAATATATGAAGAACACATACAACTCAATAGCACAAAATAAAAATAAAAACAAAAACAAAAATATTACCCAAGCAATCCAATTAAATAATGGGCACAGAAACTATATACACATTTTTCCAAAGAAGACATCTAAATGGCCCATAGATCCAGGAAAAGGTACTTAACATCACTAATCAGCAGGGAAACTCAAATCAGAATCACAATGAGTTACCATCTCACACCTGTTAGAAGGGTTATTATCAAAGGACAGGAAATATGTGTTGCAGTGGATGTGGAGAAAAGGGAACCCTGGGGCATTGTTGGTGGAAATGTAATTGGTGCAGCCACCATCAAAAATGATATGAAATTTTCTTAAAAAATTAAAAATAAAACTATTATATGATCCAGCAGTATTACTTCTGGATATTTACTCAAAGCAAATGAAATGCTTACCTGAAAAGGTATCGGCACCCCTATGTTCACTGCAGCATTATTCACAACACCCAAGACATGGAAATGACCTAAGTGTCCGCTGATGGATGGATAAAGAAAAGGTGGTATGTGACTGAATTTGAACAGCACGGGTTTGACCTACATGGGTCCACTCATATGTGGATGGTTTTTTTTTCAATAAATATACAGTTGGCCCTCTTTTTCCCTGGGTTTTTCATCTATAGATTCAACCAACCATAGATTAAAAATGTATTTTTGATCCAAAGTTGGGATCCATTGATGGGGAGGGCCAACTCTATGCATTGTTCTACACCATTCAATGTAGCACACTTCAGCATCCGCGGAATTTGGTATCTGTAGAGAGTCCTGGAATCAATCACTGTGGATACTGAGGGACAGCTGTAGTTAAGTTTGGGGGAGTCAAAAGTTATATGCAAATTCTCCACTGCCTTGGGGTCAGGGTCTCTAAACCCCTATGTATAATATATGTAAAACGTAATACTATTCAGCCATAAAGAGAAGATAATCTTGCCATTTGCAACCACATGGATGTATCCTGAGGCCATTATGCTAAGTTAAATAAGTCAGAGAGAAAAAGACACATCCTGTGATTTCACTTGTATGTGGCCCCAAAACAACAACAAAACTGAGCTCATGGAAACACAGAACAGAGTGGTGGTTGCCAGGGGTGGGGTGGGGTGGGGTGGTGGGAAGAGATGGGTGAAGGTGGTCAAAAGGTGCACACTTCCATAGTTATTCAGTAAGTCAGTCATGAGACATAATGTACAGCACGGTGACTGCCGTCAATAATACTCCACTGTATGTGTGCAAGGTGCTAGGGCATATCTTCAAAGTTCTTATGACAAGAAAAAAATTGTAACTGTGTGAGGTGATGGATGTTAACTAGACTTATTGTGGTCATTTCACAATATATACAAGTATCAGGTCACTATGTTGTACATCTAAATTAATATAATGTCGTATGTCAATTATATTTCAATTTTAAAAACTTGCTGAATAGATGCTAGATACTCATGGGAGAAACGGCCATAAACTGGAATAGTAAAAGCAACCTTTAACGACTGAGACCTTAGAGGTGAGAAGCTTGACTGGGCAGGACCCGGGAAGATTGCAAAGATTGTTGTGACTGCTGGACCGAAAGTCAGAGATCTGAGTGAAGTCCAAGGTCAACTCCTTTACGTAGAGAAGGGCGTGGGCAACTGTTTGGACTCCCCAGCCTCACTTCCTCTCCGTAGAGGCTGTGTGGTACCGGGATTAGGACACCGACTCTGCAGCCAGCTTTGGGCAAGTTCACTGACTTCCCTGGGCCTCAGTATCTTCATCTGTAAAAGGGGATGAAGACCTACATTCTCAGGGTTCTTAACAGAATTAAATGACTCTCATAAAGCACTTTTAATGTATATGGCACATAGTGCTATAAAAATATTTGCTATTATGTCACCACTATAAAATTAAAGAGTTGAATTAAACTTCTGGTGTCAGTCCAGCACAGCATTATGCAAGGTCGTGGGCTAAGTCTATGGGCACTCTGCATAGCTGGATAGTTAAGGGCAGTGCTGAGATCATGAGACACACCTAACTCATAAACGAGAAATCCTAGATACTTCCCACAAGTATGAGGGAAGCTGAGGGTGCAGATGGGAACAGAGGGCAGTCCAGGTGAATTCCAGTGGACAAAGCACCCCTCTCTGGGGGAAAAAAAAAAGGAACCTTTTTGGAGGGAGTTAATATACAATGAAAGAAAACGTCTAAGAAACAAGAGGCTTTGCAAAGCTAAGTTAGGAGTGTGTGTGTAGGGGAGGGCCTGGCAGGGAGGGAGTGTATATGACAGAGACTCTCTCCGTCTTTGAGGCAGGAACCTCATTGGGTG
>VMDR010009595.1:0-33007 GCA_007922815.1 Macrotus californicus
CAGGCATCATACAACTTAAAATGAGACACCCAGTGTGTTTTTGAGCAATTGAGACATCTGAATCAACAGTATCCAACTAGCATTTTAATTGCAGCTGTGTTGATAGTTTTCAATTAAATAATTATAATACTGTGCTAAAATATATAATAGTCATTTTAAAATATGAGTATTTTAAGGGTATTTCTTAAGATCTTATTTTTTTATTTTTAGAAGGAGGGGAAGGGAGGGAGAAAAGGGAGAGAAACGTTCATGTGCCAGAGAAAACAACCATCGGTTGCCTCTCGCACACGCCCACCCAGGGACCTGGCCCTACAACCCAGTCCTGTGCCTGGTCAGGAATGGAGCTGGAGACCTTTCAGTATGTGGGATGACACCCAACCCACTGAACCAGATCAGCCAGGGCTTGAGGGTATTTTTTTTGTTGTTGTTACTTTGTTTAGGGAAGGGTGAAAGTTTATTTGCTGTTTGTTATAGAGTATATTTTATGTTAAGAGCAAAAAAATTAAAATCTTAGTATTTGATTTTTCCTGCTATATTTCTTGTACATATACTTGAGTTTATTTATTATCTTATGTTGTTAGTAAATAAAAATGAAAATTGGTTTCTGTTGCTTATTCTGTTGGAGGTGTTAACTTTCTTAATAATAAGAAAATAATGATTGAAAAATCTCTGTTTTAGTAAAAAGAAGGGAAAAAGGAGGGAAAAAGTGAGAGGTAGGATGGTCTCTGCAATTATTCAGTCCAGAACATCGGACTGCCATAAAGTTTTGGTAACTGCTTCCCGATTGCATGTGCCATGGTTTCTAGACAAGAAAAAACTTCATAATTTGGTAAAGGATTAAAAATAAAAACCATTTTAATTTACTGGGATGTGTTTTCTGAGACTAGTGGTATATGTGTATGGTCCTGGAGCAGGATAAAGGGTGAGATCAAGTATTACTTGAATAACTCAATATGTGCATGGTTTTTAAAAATAAATGTTTTCTTATTTGCAGTGGCAGCTGCATTTTCATTCAATCTTTTCTCTCGTTTCAGCTACTGAATGAACTGAGTGTTGTGGAAGCTGAACTGCTCCTGAAGTCCTCCAGCCTGGCGGGAAGCTACACCACAGGGCTCTGTGTCTGCATTGTGGCAGTGCTCAGGCGGTACCATAGCTGTCTGATCCTGAATCCCGACCAGACAGCCCAGGTGTTTGAAGGGTTGGTATATATCATAACATCATTATTTCACACATTCTATAATATATAGCCAGTGATGCAAATGCAGTAGTTTTAAGAGAAAAATAGTACTGATGCTTATTTCTATAAAAAGATGTAACATAGCTAAAGAATAATTTTTCAAGAAACATGTACCAAAGAAGGAGTTACAAGCATGAAAATAGTATGTTTTTCTTAATAAAGTGTGATTCCCTTCCCCACTTTCTCTTTTCCTTTATTCCTTCTTGTCGAACATCCCTCCCCCTAGTTCCTATGACTCTAAGCCAGTCATTTATAGCACTCTGTCATCTGTGCTGCCAAGCATCATGGGTAATTTTGAATGATGCATCCATGACAACTTTTTTGTCTGTGTAATTTCAGTTTCTATTCCAAGAATCCAATACCAAATAAGCTTTGCGTGCATTGTCATCTTAGACAATTATTTATTTTCATTTTTTTAATAATAAGACAATCTGGAACAAGTGACTTTTTTGATTCTTAGTCATTTGGTTTGTATTAATTGTAGGCTTAGGTTGTCTCTACTACTGCTGCTAGTGAGCTAAATAATGACCTAATATCCCCATTAAAGACTGAGGCTATAGAGACCAGAAAAGTGTAATGAGCTCTCAAAAACCCTACCCTAAGCTGCTTTTTGTCCACCGAAGACTTTTTTCCCAGGCTTTGTAATTAAAAAAGGCAACCTGTTTTTCTTTTTCTTCCGTTTTCCACCTGGGCTCAAAAGAGACATGGGGCCCGTTGGTTCTATGGTATTCGTTTGTAAGCTAGTACGTGTAATCAATTTATTTTCTGTTCTAGGGTGGCATCCACTTAACAGCACCTTTGGATGGGGGAGGAAATGCTATCACACTAATTGTACACGTAGATCATTAAGTGAAATCTGAAATGTCCCAGATAATTTTAAATGTGAGAATATTATATGTTAGAATTCAGGAAGTAGAGGACTGTTTAATAACATTCAACTACCCTGTGAGGTTGAATTTCACAAGTCAAGAAACTGAAACTCAGGCTTGTTGACGAAACTGCATGGTGACACTGCCAACGTCACAGCACTGAATCTCCCAGATTGCTAAAACTCTGTGAACCAGGGGCTCGTTCATGCCATTTCATTTATGCCATGCTTTTTAAACGGCATGAAACTCATTAAGTGGTCATGGAATAAATATAATAGGTTTGGGCAAGTATTTTTTGTTTTTATTTTGAAATTTATTTCCATATCATTTGTTTTGACATTTTAAATTTGTGTTCTGGTAAATATTCATAAAATCACTTAATATTAAGTTTATTATATTTTTACTTTATCGTACACCGTAAAGGTAAGTATTTTACGTCAAACTATTATTTTGTTTTTTGTACTTATACAAACGAATATACTGGATCTCAGTGAAAAATGTTTTTCTTACCTATAGCAAATTAAGAAAATTGAGAAAACATTGGCTGTTATACTCTTGATGCCTAGCAAACTCTCAATAAATGTTTATTTACAAACAATTATTTGCTTTTTTAGGTTATGTCCGGAATTGTTTTGTTTATATAGTTAACCAAATGAATCTATTTTTCATAATTGTGTGACACTTATGATATAATTGATAGCTTTTGTCAGCTGCCTAGTGGCTTCATCTGCTAATGTCATTTTACAGGGTTTGGGATGTTACGTTGCCATTTCCTCACATGCTTTGCTGAGTTCACCTGTGGAATTTGTGAACCCTTCTTGGCCTCGACACCTAGGTCCCCTCTGGCTTCACCCAGTCCCCCGAATAGTGGAGTGACATGCCACTATATTAGTGGGGGTGGAGACCTGAGCTCCCCTCGTGCATCCGCTACGACCTAGCTCTTTGCCTGTGAGCAGGTTACGTTAACTCTGGGAGCCTTAGACCCTCTTTGTAAAATGAGTAAGATGAGTCAGGTGATTTTTAAAGCCCATTTCAGCTTTAATGATCTGAGTCATCTATAGCACTTTATAGGCTGAACCCTAGAACAGAATATAAGATGGTTGTAGAGTCAGACTCCCAAATAGGTCAGTGGCCCACTTTTGTTTACTTCCGTGTTGGATGAACTTTTTTGTTGTGTGAACCGTGGCCGAAGAGATCATAGTTATGATTTGGGGAAAATGGCAGAGATTGCAATAGTAATGGTACTTTTGAACTGAAAAAGTTGCAGAGAATGCCGCTAAAAAAGAAGAGGGGATTAAATTCTTATATAAGATAAACTAAATTTTTTCTAGTTTGGGTAAACAAAGAGAATGTGACCTAAAAACCATGAATTCACCAGGTTTATGTGAGAACCACCTCATGGTTTTAAAAATGGGTTTCCCAGATTTACTTTTTACTTATTGTTCCTTAATAAAGACATAGATTTAGGGGTATTTGAAAATTCACTGAACTGATGAAATTCTTACTGAAGTGAGATTCTCTACTCCAGCTTTCCTTTTGTGTTCTGATCATAGCCACTTAATTGATGGACTCATCAATATATACCTTCTGTATGGAGGAATTTCTCTTGTTTCTTGTTAATGACATTTTTGAAGTTTTTTAAAAAAAACAGTATTTCAATATCATAATAAACTGATATTTTACTCAATTATTTACTATTGTGATGATGATTAGTGTCAACAGTCTTGATATCTTTTCTTGCACAAGTAATAAGAGGACATGGTCTCACTCTAAAAGAACCAAACAGGAACGTGTATATTAGACAACTGTGCATCTCATTTCCTCACGTGTTTTCACACAGGCTGTGTGGTGTGGTGAAGCATGTTGTGAACCCCTCAGAGTGTTCCTCCCCTGAAAGATGCATCTTAGCCTACCTCTATGACCTCTACGTGTCGTGTAGCCACCTCAGAAGTAAATTTGGAGACCTCTTCAGGTGGGTAGAAGAAAATCAAAAGAATAGGCATAGGATTATGTCTCTGTTAGTGACTCAACCAATATTGTCATCCTTTTTAATAATGAAAGTTAATCATAATTGTATCTGCCTGAATTCGTATTGTTTCCTTTCATTGTAGCTATAACTTCTATCACAAATGCATGTTTAACTGTGATTGCAATTTTGAGGTAAACTTGAGAGAAAATCTTCTGTGTTTTGCACTTGCCCTTACCTACCTCACTTGGAACATTGTTTCCCCTTTTCTCACTTTGTTTGCTTCCCTGCTTCCTTTGCTACCCTGTTTCAAGCAGCATCCCTGACTCCCTTTCATTCTCTGCACCTCAGCACTTGCTACTCCCACAGGTAGACAGGCGCTGAAAAATACATACTTATTTAATGTTATTTCAAGGAAATTTAGGAGACAGTCATAGCCAACAAACCGAATTTAGGGTCTGGAAGGAGACAAGGAAAGCACGATCAGCCACGCCGGCTTTCTTGGCTCCCTCATACCTCTCGTCCCGTTTGTTTGTAAGTCCTGTGACTCCCTCCACGCTCTGTCACTACCACCGTGGGCATCTCTTGGTTAGACCATCGCACACTTCTTCTGACTGTTTTCACTGCCTGCCTCCTTGACTCCCTTGAGCAAATGACCAACCTATCTACTAAAATCGTCCTTTAAAACAAGAATAATAAAGTTTTCTGTCTTCTTATCTACTTAGACTAAACCCCCCCAAAGTGTTTAAGCAGTCTTTAGGATCTACTGGATCTGATATTCTCTTCTACCTCTTTTCCTCTGTTCTGTCCTAACTGCATGTGCTTCCTGACTGGTCTTCAGACATTCTGAGCACCCATCCTGGGGCTTTGAACTTGCTGTTACCTCTCGTTGAGTGTTTCCCTAGTTATCTGCATGTGCGCTTCCACGCTTCACTGATGGCTTCTCCCCCGCCACCTGCCACTGCGCTCCCCCTTACCCTCGGTCATTCGTTGAACCTTCGCACTTACTAGCCCCGGTAAACTATATGTTTATTTATAATCCACCCCATTCCTAGAATGGGAATGAAAGCAGAAACTTCTGTTTTCCTTACTGCTGTATCCCAGGACCTGGGAGAGTGTGTCTGGTTCATAGTAGACACTCAAAAGAAAACATCTGTTGGATAAAAGATATACACAGAGATGCCATGACACTTTTAATGGTTTCACAGTAACCCCTTATAGAAAGCTGGAGCGAACCTTAGGAAACATCTCGCCACAGAGATGATGTAATAGTACCGGTACCCTGTGTTCTGCTGCTTCTCAGAGCGCTTTCAGTTTCAGTTTACAGCTTCAGAGAGCGTTCTCGGACATGCCTTGGTCTGTGCAACTGCCCCGTTCTTACTAGCGGGCTTTCCAAGGACCTGGAGAGCCTATTTGACCCCTAGTGCTCCTGCAGAGTAGTACAAGTGTATTAAATGAGTTAATTTAAGCCATTCACACTGCTGTGTGGAGATCTGGGAAACCAGCGATGAACTGAGGGGCTACTTAGATTCAGTACAGTGGCGCATCACAGGGTATGACACCATCTGAAGGTTCCTTGATTAAAGAAGTGCAAGAGATGCCCTGGTCGGGTTGCTCAGTGGGTTGGAGTGCCATCCCGTACCCCGAAAGTTGGCAGGTTCAGTCCCCAGTCGGGGCACATGTGGGAAGCAACCAGTCAATGTTTCTCTCTTACATCGATGTTTCTCTGTCTCTTTCCCCCTCTCCCTCTCCCTCTTCTCTCCCCTTTCCCTTCCTCTCTCCCTCTCTTCCTCCCCTACTCTCTTTCTTTCTCTCGGAAATCAGTGAAAATATCCTTGGATGAGGATAAAAAAAAGTAAAGTGGGAGAGAAACGCAGCTGTCTCAGGAAGCCAGCTGAGGTGTGGAAGTCAGGCAATACTTGCAGTTTGGGACTGAGAAACATGGTCAAACAAAAGCTAGATATGCAGAGGGATTTCTGTTAGTAAGCTATTAAACCAGTGTTATGAATAATTGGATCTGAACACCATCTATTTGGGGGGCGTACGGCATCCTCACATCCCCTGCAGATGGAGCAGCTGCCTGTGCCAAGCACAGCGCTGGGTTACTTCCATTAAGATCTTTATTCCTCCCAACAACCCCAGGAAGTAGAAGTGATTTTTCCTATCAACCAATGATTGTTCTTTATCATAAGTTAATAAATGATGAAACTAGATTTGAACATAAGTCATCTTGGTCTTCAGGTGTGTGTTGCTTTCATTGCTCTATCAGGTTTTGTGATGTGTGCAATTTCAGAAGGAAAATACCTGAGTCATTTCCTTAATTCAATATATGCCTGCAACAGAGAGTGGTAAGAATTTGAGAGTGACCTAGGTAGCAGCTGACTATTTATTAAAACATAGAAGCTCACCTGGAAAGAATCTAATAAATGAAATGGGAAGCCTGGAAATGAAGGGTGAGGAGACTTCACCATGAGCCATAGAGTTCAGAAAAGTTGGGCAACTCAGGTTGGAGGTCAGAGAGAATCAACTCAAGAGAAGTCTCTATTATGATAGAAAATTAGGGACTGAATCTTATGAAAACTGAGAAAGAAAAGCAGAATTCTTTTGGTTTCTAAAGACAGGAATGACTAGCTTGCTAAAATAAAGGGGAAGTTGGCTAAAATAGAGATAGTGCTTTACTATTTGCCGAAGTCTGTTTCATTCAACACTCAGAGGTGGAGGGAACCAGCAAAGAGCAAAGTTTGTTTTTGTTTCACTTTTAGTGGGAAAATGAAACAAATTAGGAACTATTGCTAAGTGAGAATGAAAGAAAAGTTGAGTAGGAAGTTGGCAAGAGTAGTTAAGACAGAAAACAAGGAGATTTTAAAAGCACTGAGGACTATATAATACCCAACATTTTGAACAGGTCCTGACTCCAGATTGTAAATTTGTATCCTTCAGTGAAAAGATTTAGACAATAATTACGATTAGTAACCAAATGTCTTATTCTTGAACTCATTCAGCTATTTATTGAGCTCACCTATTCACTGTGCTCAGTGCTGATTATCAAGAAATTGGTATCAAGGACTCACAACGTGAATCTTTTCTAGGAATACGTTACAGTTGTTGCCATTTAATCTGTCCTTAAATGAACTAACTTTCTAGTTATTCTAGGTTGTTTTTATTTTTAACTCTTCTTCTTGTAACCTCAGTAGTGCCTGTTCAAAAGTTAAGCAAACCATATATAATAATGTGATGCCTGCCAATTCTAACTTGCGATGGGATCCGGACTTCATGATGGATTTTATTGAGAATCCTTCAGCCCGTAGCATCAACTACTCAATGCTGGGCAAGATCCTCAGTGACAATGCGGCCAATCGCTACAGCTTCGTCTGCAATACACTCATGAATGTATGTATGGGCCATCAGGATGCTGGCAGGTGAGCTGAGTTACCCTGGAATTTAGGACTAACCATACAGTTGTTGCTTTGGTGCTTCTTTGAAATGAACTTCTTTTGTAATTACCTACGCTGACATTTGGACGTTGTTTGCTTTTATTTATTTTTTTAACCTCAGCTGAGGACATAGTCATTAATTTTAGAGAGTGGGGAGGAAGGGAGGAAAAACGGGAGAAAAACACTGATTGGCTGCCTCTCACACATGCCCTGACCGGGGACCAAACCTGCGACCTAGGCATGTGCCCTGACCAGGTTTCAAACCTAGAACCTTTTCTGGGTTTATGGAATGACACTCTAACCAACTGAGCCACACCAGCCAGGGCTGCTTTTTTTTCCCCATATTCTTTCATTCCTGAATGTACCTCTGCTCCATACTATGATTTCCTTAACCTGAGAGACAAAAACATAAACAATAAAAATAAAAATTACCTATATTTTGAAAATACTGTATTTAGACCTACCTGAATTACATAGTTTCTTTAATTTTTTTTGATGCTCTTTTTTTTTCCAACCAATTCATGTTTTGTTTTTTTTAATCCTCACCCGACGATATGTTTTTATTGATTTTAGAGAGAGAGGAAGGGCGGGGGAGAGAGAAACATTGATTAGTTGTGTCCCATACACATCCCAACCGGGGACCCAATCTGTAACCTAGGTATGTTCTGCGTGGGAATCAAACCCTGGACCTTTTGGTGCATGGGATGATGTTCCAACCAACTGAGCAACCTGGCCAGGGCTAATTTTTTTGATGTGCTGAGAAAGTAATTGGATAGGTCAGATTTGTTCACAGAACTAAAAATAGGCTTACTGACATCTGTAACGATCATTGTTTGTTGCTCACCAGCATTAAACAATAGAAAACATTTGAAGCCGTTTACTTTTGTCTTCTGCCTTAGGTTCTACTAGGTTATTTGTCAAGTGGGCATTATATATTCTTGAGCATAAGAAATGAATGGCTTACTTGATGATAGTGAAATACGTGTTCGTTAAGTATGTCGCGTGAGTAGCTCTTTTTGTTACTTCCTGCTACGTGTACTCTTTTTCTCTTTCTAGGATCAATGACATAGCCAATTTCTCCTCCGAGCTGACGGCCTGCTGCACTGTTCTTAGTTCCGAGTGGCTGGGAGTTCTGAAGGCTCTTTGCTGCTCTTCAAATCACGTGTGGGGGTTTAATGATGTTCTTTGCACTGTAGACGTAAGTGTCCTTTCTTCATTTAAAAACTCAACTGCCATTAAATATTTGATTTGTGAGTAATTTTTTTTAATTGGCTCAGCGCTTAACTGAAATATCATAAAAGACTTCTTCCTTCTGGCCCTAAAAGCAGTACACCAGAGTGTGGTCATTTTGCTGTGTTGCATAAATGTCCAGGCTCAGTTCATCGGTCATTCTTAGTGATCGTGTCTGGAAGTGATGAAGAGATACCCGTTCTATATCACACATTTCCTCAAATATCATAGTGCGTGCATGATATGTGAATTTCCCAAAAATCCATCTTGATTCTTTATTTTTTGCCTATCATTTCTTGGAGTAATATATGTTAATATATCATTCATGTAGAGCCATTTTATGCATTTTGAAAACTACCTTCCAGTTGAAGTCAAACTTCTCAGTTCTGTTATCTCAAGACGGGTTGGACAATCCTGTTCCATTCATTCTGTGACTACCTAAGACTTTATACGTGTAAAACTCCTATCTGTGGCCTGCTTTTCCAGACAGAAAAGACACGTTATTGTCTTCAACATTGTTCCTTAACCTCTTCATTGTTTTTATTACACTTTACCTCTGAGCTGTTAAAGGGGGTGATCTTTGTAAGTCGATAACCATAGTCCCTGGCGTATACTACAATGTAATATAAAGGGTGCCATCATAGATTTTTAAATTATTATTATTTTCTGCCAAAGTCTTGTGAGTTCTGTAAAGGTAGAGATTTTATTGTGGATGAACTTTCTTCCTCCTGTCTCTCTTTTTAAAATTTAGGAGTCAATTGTAAATTCTTAGAGTTATTTTTCAACCTAATTTAATTATATTAAAGACACATTATTTGTTATTCCTAAGAAGAACTCCCAAACATTACTGAGGCTTATTTTTCAATTAGGACCTACTAACAGTTGCCCTTAAATGACAGAGCATACTGAGTTCTGCAGAAAAGTTTTATTTCTGCTACATCTTTTAGGGGTTTCTTTATTTTTTCTTTTTTATTGTTTTCTTTTTCAATTATATGTACTCAAGATAAAGCTCAGTATCTTCTTCTGGCATGGGGGTGTGGGCAAACCTCATTCTTTGTCGTATAAAGTAGAAATAGGCTGAGAGGGTAATAGCCATGGCAAGTTAGTTCACTCATTTGGGGATTCGAGACCGTATTGGTGTGCCTGCATTCTCTTAGATATTAATCTTAGATATCACTTCAGAGGGTGTTAGGCATTAAAACATGTCAATGTTTTTCTTGAAGGTGAGTGACCTTTCATTCCACGATTCACTAGCTACTTTCATGGCCATTCTGATAGCACGACAGTGCTTCTCCCTGGAAGACGTCGTGCAGCACGTCGCGCTGCCCTCGCTCCTCGCAGCAGGTGACGGCTTTGGTTGTGTGGCTGTGGTCTGGGGGGGGCGGTTCCCCAGAAAACCCTGTGAGAGTGGCACGTAAGGGTGCGCGCACTGGGCAGTGGTGTGGCACCGTGGGGAGGACGACAAGATTGTAAACTTTGTTCTGCACAAAGTGCTATGATTCCCCATGGATATTAGTGCCCATTTTGGGGGAAGCACGGACATCTATCTGGGTTTCTCAGAAAAGCATGGCCAGTGCCTTACTTTTTACCGTAAGGAACATTTATTTATTTATTTTAGAAAGTATAGCTTAATAGAAAACCTGAAGATATGTTCTTGAGTATGCTAGAAAACTTGCTTTTAAAATCCTTCTTCCCTAGCGTGTGGAGATGCGGATGCTGAGCCTGGGGCGAGAATGACATGCCGGCTCCTGCTTCATCTCTTCCGAGCGCCCCCGGCCTGCTTGTTACCTCAGGCAACCGGTGAGCTGAGCTGAGAAATCTCTGATGACATTTTCATTTGGAGCTGCAGGTTCTAAAGTGACCAAGTAGGCTGTCCATTCTGTAATTTCCTCCCTGACTGGTGGGCCTGCTTCAGGGCGAGGAAGGGGCACAGTGATGCCACTGAGGGGCCTGTCGGCACCTCTCCCTTACGTCACACCTGGATGTGTTGAGAAACTCAAATCCAGAGTTAACGCACAATAAAAATACTTCTGCTCTCAGGCCAGGCCATGCTGGGGGACAGTGTGGTCCTCTAATACACTGTGCACGTTGGCTATGAGCCACATCACAGCAGCTTAGGGTGGTGGTGATCCATTTACTCTTTTACTCAGGGAAAAGGAGTAAGGTGAGCTGGGGATGTTGGTGAAGTCTGTTCCTAGAGATCATTTCCATAGTGTGTGTGTGTGTGTGAGAGAGAGAGAGAGAGAGAGAGAGAGAGAGAGAGAGAGAAGGAGAGAGAGAAACAGCATACGTGCATGAAAATTCTACTAACGTTTTTGACACCTCTCTCTCAGGAGCAAAGACAGTATTTTAGTAATTGAAAGGAAAGGTTAAGTAAGGAGTACTGGTGATGTTAGTAGATCCATGAAGCATCAGTTACAGCTAGCTGATGCCAACGAAGCTCCCAGTCTAACAATGAAAAGCCCTGCTGACTGTAAATGGTTACAAGAGACTGTTAGTGATGGTGATGAGACACTAAAGCTTTGCTGTTATTCTCATAGGTAAACCTTTCCCCGGAATACGGTCATCTTGTGACAGACACCTCTTAGCTGCCGCTCACAACAGCATCGAAGTGGGAGCAGTGTTTGCTGTTTTAAAAGCAATTATGATGCTTGGTAAGACTGTCCTGGCACTAAGCTTGGTTAATCTCCAGAAGTTTAACTCGATTTAATATTATTAAAAATGTTTTTGTTGCTACTGCTGTTCTCCTGGAAAAAAATGAGTTGGCTTTTCCCAAGTCCAAGTTTAACTGGAGTCTGAGAAGTCTGGCCGTTCCTACAACACAGGTGGCATTTAAATGTAGCACCTTTTTTTGGTGGTGTTTTAGCTGCATGCTGTCTCATTCTGATGGAATGTCGATGCTCCCACATCCTGGGTTGTTTTGCCTGCCTTTGTTGGCATAAGTCACACTTTGTGATGGACACAGAAGGAAGACCTGGTGACCTAACCAAAGTTTTAAATTTCGTGTTATATTCCAGGAGTAAAACACCAGAAAACCTGGGTTTTAATCTTAGTGTTCCTGTTTCCATTGTGACCCTGAAGAAGTTTATATCTTTGTACTTTAGTTTTTCTTATCAATCAGGTGATAATTGCATTGAGATTGATAATTACTGATACATCAACATTAGATATCACAGTTTTTAAAAAACATTTCATGATGTCCAAGATGTGTTTTATATTCTTACTGGTTTACACCCTCCTGGAGTGCTAGTACTGCCTTTTCTACTCAGCTGCAGTACAGCACCTTAAGGCATGTTTATTTTATGAATCAGTTAGAATGGGAAGTCTTGAATTCACACTGCCTAATTCCAATTCAAGTTCTCTCTTTTGGCCCTCACTACACAAAAGTTCTCTCTTATGTTCCGAAGGAGTCCCCTTTGATTAGAGTAGAAATTACTGCATGGATAGGAATTGTCTGATGAGTCTTAAAGAACATGTTTGAGGCTATACCCTTTCCGTTTATACTCCTACTTGGAAAGTGTTATTTGGTGGTGATAAGGGAGGAAAAGCAGGGTTCTCATAAGACAAATAATTAAGAGTTCATTTAAAAATATCTACATGTACATATATGTATATACATTATCTACATCTACAAGTATATAATATTCCTGTTAAACACCCATGAATTATGTAGCAAAAAGAGAAAGGCAGAGTCATATGGAGGGGGACAGCCTCCTCTGAGCTCAGGAGCGTATAGTGTTAACACCCAGCATTAAAGGCTCATCTCAGTAAGTAAAATTTCTGCACCCTCATGATATATGGAAGGAAAGACGGCTGCTCAGTTCTGTTTAATTACTAAAAGTAGAGACCTTGAAGTCAGGACTCCCTTTTTTACTCTGGTTTCTAATGTTCATCAGAGAAACTAAATAGATTTGCCATAAACTGATGTTGGTGCCTGCATAAGTCATAGACATGTTAATGGCAGAAACCAAAATGGGTGCAGTGTAGACGTTGTCCCTTTGATTTGAATGACTGGTTTGATTCCAAGTAAAATTGGCCAGCCTGTTTAAATAGCCAAATAACCATAGTTAACTGACTATACATAATCACCAATCCATTTTTCTTTGATTGCCTCTCCTTAACCTTTTTTGATTGGCCTCAGTTCTCTGTAGATTCCACAGCCTTGTAAGCACTGGGAGGTCCTCCAGGCCTGAGAGGTCAAGATTGGGCAGGCTGAGTCAGCAGAGTCTTGGGCCGGGCTGTCACTGAACATGCTTATTTGTCGTCCTAGTGTCTGTATGACTGCAGACGGTTCTGGCGTGGCCTCCATGTCACCCAGACGTCTAAACTGGTTTGAGGATCTCCTAGTCTGGGAGTAGCAGAAATGCTTGTTTCTTTGTTTTTGCTTTTGCAGAAGTTTTAATTTACTTCTCTCACGTGACCTAACCACTGTTTTCTCAAGCCCTGTCCCTTAGGACATATTTTGAGTTGGGGAAATAGGATCGTTTTATAGAATTTGGTTTCTAATGTCTATAGTAGTTTAAGTTGTAAAAATAATTATTTGTATTACCAAAGTTGGGAGAAATTGTGCTAAATTTTATACATATAGAAGAATATGGCCTTTCTTTCAGCTCCTAAAGAACTCTGTTAAGTTAAATAAACTTCTGTGGGTGAAGTAGAATTGGTAGTTTTTGTATTTTTTAATGAGAAGTATATGATAATATATAGTAGGATACTGGTGAGTTGAAGTATATTTTTATCCCTCTCATCCTTTTAATGATTCTATAAGTAAGTATTCAGTAAGCAATTCTGATTTTTAGTTTTTTTTCAGCAGAGTCAAAACTTTTTCTTGGTTGACCTGCGGGTTTTAAAAGACTTTTGCCACCGACCTGGGCTTGGTTTCTCCCAGAGTGCGGCAGTGAGGGCCTCCTGTAAATTCATTTGGTGTTGGCTCCAGGACATGACTCTCTCAAGGCTTCTGATCCTGCGGTAAACAGCCTGAAGTTTGGAGGCTCTGTGTCAGTTGGCAGTCTTTATTACCAAATTATTTTATTCTTTTTTTCCAAATTATTTTATTCTTTCACCTTCAAAATATGATAGTTATTTCTCTTTCACAGCCAGAGATTTCTTATTTCTAGATATTCAACCACTCTGCTCGGTTTTTCTCCCAGAACTTTTTTTTTTTATATGGAAAACATTTTCCTAAGGGTCATTTTAGTTGAGGGTAGTAGGCTGACAAGATGAAGTTTTCTGATTTGGTCTTTACAGAGAGGAAAGTGAAAGGCATGGGTTATTCAATGAATGCCCTATTTTCCGGGGCTTCCTTAGTATGCATTGCCCTTTTCCATTCCCAGGGAAATAAATCTCTCTTGTCAAGAAGTTGATAGTAAGGTGGGCTAAGGCAAAACTTTTCTCTTGACCTATGGATAGAAACTAAGTCATTGTAAGAGAAGAAATGGAAAAGGGACATCTTGAAGGGTGAGTAACCCATTTTTTCCTTGTCTACAAGTCAAATTCTGAATGCATTCATGCTTGAAATATTGGTGAAATCAATGTTCTGTGATTATTAAGTGTGACTTACAATAGCCTTTCCAGGTTTGGTGAAAGCATATTAATTCTATAAACAAAATAAAGATTGAGTCTTGAACTTGCTTTTTCCCTTGTGTCTGATGAAACTTCTCTAGGTTCTCGCATTTATCCTCTTGATCCATTCTCTTCATTGCTAAACTACCATGCCATAGTGATACCATTCACGTACTTGAAGTCCCCGAAAGCTTGCCTCATTTACTTTTCAAGTACTTGGCAATATTTTGATCTTGTGTGATTTTGCTTTTGTGATTCTGTTATTTAGGAGATGCCAAAATTGGCAATAACAATGTCAGCTCTTTAAAGAATGATGACTTCACCGTGAGGGGCTTGCGCCGCGATGGGAATACCGATGATATCTGGACTGCCTCACAAAATTCAAAGTCCTGTGGCAAAAGCATTTCCATAGAAACTGCCAATTTAAGAGAATATGCTAGATATGTGCTGAGGACTATCTGTCAACAGGTACGTAAGTGTCCTTTTGGAAGGAGATTCTCACTATTGTACAAAACTTGTACATAGGTGGACCTTCTTTTTCCTGCTAACTTTGTTTTGAAATAATTTCAAATTTGCTGAAAAGTTGTACTAATCATAAAGAATTCTAGTATATCCTTTATACCGACTCATTAACTTTTTACATTTTGCCACATTTGCTTTATAATTCTGTATGTGTGTGTAAATGTGGTACATATACTTAAAACTTTTTTCCCTGACCATTTGAGAGTAGTTGGCATACATTATTACTTTTTACTTTTTAATACTTCAGTGTTTATTAACAATAAGCAAAATATAGTTTAAAACATTAGGAAATTTAGCATTGGTACAGTAATTTTTTCTCGCCTATAGGCCACATTCCAATTTTGTCAGTTGTCCCAATTATATTGGATTTGTCTGAAGTTTCCTGTAGATTAGCTTCAGATTATGCATTCCTGGCCGAGATACTACAGAAGTAATGTTGTGTTCTTCTCGGGTAATCGCATCTGAAGGCACATGATATCCATTTGCACCTCATCGGTGATGTTAATTTTGATCAAGATATCTCCATTGAATGATTTCTCTACTGTATAATTATTTTTCCCCTTGCAATTAATAATCAGTCTTTGGGGAGACACTTTAAGACAAAGCAAATATTCTCGTCAAACTCTCATTCCTCCCTAAGGAAGAGCCTACCCTTACTTATTTTTTCCCCTTATTTATATTTATTTATTTTCCACGTGGGTTATAATTTACTGTCCTTCGTTGCTGTCATGTTCAAATTGTCCCAGACTTCTCCAGTGGAAATCCTTTCATGTTGGTGTCGTGTTATTTGGACATGTCTTTACCTTGTTTTTGTTTTGTAAATTTCCTGTCTCCTTTCGTAATTTCTCTGCCCCAGACCTGGAATTACTCATTCCTCAAGAGAACCTTGGTCTTAGTTAGTCAAGGGTGATATTTAGAAACGAAGGTCAGCACTGTGTATGCTCACTGCCACAGGCCATGTGTGTTCATTGCTTCCAGGCCCCTTCAGCAGACAGAGCCAAGAAAACCATCCACACGCATACATGTGTGGGTAAACCATGAGTGCATGCCGATATATGTAATACCATTCCAGCCCCACAAAGTTCTCTGTGTTCCCCCATTCCATATTCGCGTTGCCCTCTTCCACAGTAAGAACCCCTGCTCCCAATAACATTAACCCCTTTACTGTTTGCTTAATTCTACAGTATACCTGTAATAGTTTCAGAATTGCCACACTCATGCCACAAGGAAAAACAAGCCTACTAAAAGATTTGAAGATTTGTTTATCGTTCTTCCTTAAGGAAGAACCTTAAGGTTTACAGTATTGTATTAAAAAGCCATTTGGATTTTCTCCTTCAGTGTGTATATGTTACTCACTTGAAACAGAATTGATTTTATTTGTTTGTGTTTACATTCAGTTTAGATTTCTTTCTCCCCCCACCCCGCTCTGTCTTCAGAATAGCATGCTTCCACAAGTCTACTATGCAAAAGGTGTGCTCAGCTCTGAGTCCTCTCTCCCTTATCCCTCCTACCCTCTATCGCTCCCTGCCTTAGGTGATCAATTTTATTATTTTCTGGTTTAACTTTTCATGTCTAATTTTTGTTTCTTTTTTCTTATCAAAAGAACCATGGCATGTCATATATACTCTTCTTCGCTTTCCTAATGTTGACAGGGTCATGTTTTTTTTAAGGGCTATTGTAACTATGGTAAAAGCTACTAAATAGTTGTATGGGTATTAGGATGTTGAGTTGTGCATTGGTTCTCAACTGTGAGGGCACATTAGAATTACCTGAGGAGTTAAAAAAATTTTTTTGATGCCTTAAAGTATGACTGATACTGGTCTCACTCTCTAAGATTGACTTAGTTGATTTGCTGTAGGGCCTGGGCTCTGGAATTTTAACAGGCGCCTCGGGTGACTTTGACAGACAACCCGCCTCGAGCCCCTGGTGTGGTGGTTACGAAACAGGTTTCATTTGAAACAGATCTGGGTTCACATGGGGCTCGGAGACAGTTGGTGATTTCTTACCTCATTTAATGTGAGTTTTCCTTTGAAAAAATGATGAAGAAAAGGTGGTGGTAGGAGTTTAAATTGGTAGAAACTCTCTGGAGGCCGATTTAGCCATGCACATCAAAGGCCTTAAACTTTTGCTGTGCTTCTTGACCCAGCAGTTGCACTTCTGTGACACTATGCTAAGAAAATAATTATATAGAGAATAGATGTGCACAAATATTTATTTATGATAATATCAAAAAGGGAGACACTTTTTTGAATGTTGTGCTATGATCTATTCAGTAAAATATAGTATAGTGCATTCCATAAAAACAACATATTGTGTTGTAGACTCATTGCCCTGATACAGTAAGTTAAAAATACTGATTACAAAACAGTTCCTAGAGCAAGAACCCATTTTCCAATTGAAAACATATTCCAATATTTCCCTTTCCTTAGCTTTCTTTTCTTTACTTTTTTACGTATCTGTGTTTTAAAATTTTTTTAGCCAAGGTTTTACTTGGTGTTTTTAAGATGTTAAAATATGAGAAATTTTGTTTTTAAAACTCTTGCTGCCATTTTTTTGTGTGTAATATCTTATTAATGGGAAGATTCCTGTCTGCTTTCTATTCCATTGTGTGCCGTGAACTTAGTACATGTTACGCAGGCCTGTAAAAGTCTATGCCTGCCAGTCTAACTGCTGTGTTGTTTTTAGGAATGGGTAGGAGAACATTGCTTAAAAGAACCTGAGAGATTGTGCACAGACAAAGAGCTCATATTGGACCCTGTGCTGTCAAACATGCAAGCACAGAAACTGCTGCAGCTCATTTGTTATCCTCACGGCATCAAGGAGTGTCCTGAGGGGGACAACCTGCAAAGGCAGCACATTAAGCGCATTCTGCAAGTGAGTGATGATAATTTAAAGGTCGTGTTTCTGTCACTTGACACATCCTGTGTAGTTGTAACCAAAATTACGGTCTCTTTTTATCATTGCTAACTAATTCTTCTCAACTAAGTCAATTAATTCAGATTTTTTATTCCCCCCATTTTATTTTCTGTATTATTGCCACACTTTATAGCTGGCTAGCTGTAGGGTAGATATTGCAAATTACATGCAGTCATTACATATATATTGATATTTTAAGTCAGTACTGTAATTGCATGAAAATAAGCTTTGTGGAGGGACTGTGTTAAATGTCTTATTCAAGCAATATTGAAATCACTTTGGAATAGAATCGCTTAGATTTTGACAGAAGACATGTTTATCTTAGTTATTCTAGTGCCCAGCTGAGTGAGGCACATTATTTTAATGTTGCTATTTATTTCTTTGTGTTTACAATGAATGTGTCTAATAGACTTGGCAGACTTTTGATCCATGTACCCATTATCTGAAAGTAGAGTGTTCCTGTGAAACCTTTTGTAAGCAAAAATGGTAAAAAGTGAAGAAGCAATTACCATTAATTTATATGGAAAATTTTTTTAGCATTCCCAGACCCCAAATCTAATGCACATATGTCTTGATTTCATTCACTGTGACCAAAATGCTTAATTATGTCAGTTTTATGCTCAGTGTAGCGCTCTTACAGGTTCTCTTAGGCTTTTCTGATACTTTAAGGCACGCCTTGCTACTGAAAGTAGAGAATAAATCGAGGAAAAGCACAGACGCCCACAGACATGGTTCAGAGTCATCTCAGAGTCCTGATGGCTCGGTGCTGAGTGTGGTTCCCTGGGGGCGAGGTTCGCAGGGCCACTCTCGCTGCCTGGGGTGTCTCTCTCTCTGGCAGCTCACTGCGTGGCAAACACTGAATGCTACAATGCTGTGTTCACACTCTTCGGATTAGCTGAAGCAGGTGTAACATAGGTCTTTTGTAAAAGTGCAGTGGCCTAGCACCATCTGTTGAAAAGCAGAGGATACCTGTAGACCCCTTTATTATATATTGTTATTCTACTCTTCTTTGAGATAGGGAATACTGCAGGGACTTACTGTATTTTAAGACATGCTTAATATTCCTAATGTCTTTTCATTTCCGTTTTCCTCAGAATCTGGAGCAGTGGACACTGAGGCAGTCCTGGCTAGAACTTCAGTTAATGATTAAGCAGTGCTTGAAGGATCCTGTGAGTATATCTGGAAAGCACGTATATGTGACATTTTACAAAAAGCAAAAACATGTTGATGTTTGAGGATAAAGCAAAATGTCCGTGTGCTAGTTTTTTTATGTCTGACACTAGGGCTCTGGTTCGGTGGCTGAAATGAACAACTTACTGGACAATATTGCAAAGGCAACAATAGAGGTGTTCCAGCAGTCTGCCGACTTGAACAATAACTCTTCTAATCCTGGTATGAGCCTGTTCAACCCCAACGGGATCGGAAGCACTGACACAAGTAGCCCGAGGCAAAATGGAATAAAGACATTTCTCAGGTACTTTTCCTGTAGTTTTATCAGTCTATTGTTAATTTTCCACATGTAACAGGGTGTTTTATTTGCATAATGTGGTATTTTTTTTATGAAGCTGCAGGAATGAGAAGAAAATACTTGTGTCAGTTATCATTTTTAATGATGTGATAAAGGTAGCCCTATGGGGTGGATGCTATCTTAGTGTTCTAAACAGGAAGTTAATCAGGCCGGCCCCTTGGAACCACAGGTGACATATTCGGGATGGACTCATTTCCATAGTGTCCCCTGAGGCTACTCTGTTCAGTGGTGTATTCTTTCTGCAGGAAACAGTTTTTTCTGCCTTCTCTATTAATGGGCAGTTTTGCACAAATGATAATCATGAAAGGCAGATCACCTTGTATTTCATCATTTTGCCAAATGGCCATCAGGGGTGTCCAGCCTTTTGGCATCCCTGCACCACACTGGAAGAAGAAGAGTTGTCTTGGGCCACCCATTAAATGCATTGCGACACATAATCACAAAAAAAATCTCATGTTTTAAGTAAATTTACAATTGGTGTTGGGCCACATTCACAGCCATCCTGGGCTGCATGCAGCCCGCGGGTCACAGGTTGGACACCCCTGGACTATAAAGTATAACTGGTGAATTCTAAAACTTGAAAAACTAGTTATTAGTATGCCTAAACATAATCAGAACGTTTCGTATCTTAACCCTTTCGGTACGAGCGCTCTTTCCACCACGACACTCCCGCTATACGAGGTGCCGCGCCGAAAACGCGCACATAGCACGTGGTCAGTCCTCCTTTGTGTGAAGACTTTCCTAACCTTATATAAGATCTATGCTTAATAAAACAATGCTTTTTTCCAAGTGGTGTTTGTAACTTTAATATTAAGAGATAGTTATATAAAATTCTATCAATTATATAAGTAAAATTTATTAAAATTATATATAGATGGATGCCGGATATATCCGGCGCTCATCCACACAGGTCATCAGATGGGCGCCGGATATATCCGGCACCTGTACGGAAAGGGTTAACCGTGACAGAAAAGTGTATTGCCCTTTGGACAAAAGGACTATTGCTAATTAGAGAGCCAGAATCATGGAAAAAGACTTTTATAGATTAAAAAAACGTGGTTTAGTTATAGTGTCCTCCCAGGACCCCACCTTTTATTGCTTTCCATAAGCATGAGTGGAAGTGTGTGCAATATCTGGTACTTGGCAAGAGGAACAAGAGTATAGAAATGAAAGGGAAACTTGAGCATAATCAGTATGTTTTACATCGGAGTTCCTGTTATAACCGTGAGAGCAGAGGAAGGATGCCTCACTGGGTGTAACGCGTGTTTCTGACTCCAGTTCCTCTGAGCGCAGGGGCGTGTGGCTGGTGGCCCCCCTGATTGCCAGGCTGCCGACCTCTGTGCAAGGAAGAGTGCTGAAAGCTGCTGGGGAGGAGCTGGAGAAGGGACAGCACTTGGGTTCTTCTTCCAAAAAGGAGAGAGACAGACAGAAACAGAAAAGGTATGGCTGGCAGGCGTGCCTCGTACGTAAGATTCGGAGAAGAAAATCTCGCACTCGGCAAACATGCATGATCCCTGCACCCCGAGTTACTGACATTTTGTTCTTAAGTGAAATCGAAAGGATTTTGTTAGGTAAGGCACTGTCCGTACACAGTTTCAGGTTATAACATTTGCCACGTACGTTCTCCATTCTGTGTATCCGAATCACTGCTGAGTTATTAAAAATACTGACTTTTAGCCCTACTGCATACCTGTTGAATCAGATCTGGATATCCACTTGGTCCCTGTATTCTACTTTTTATTACTATTCATTTTTTTATTACTTAGATATTTATGTTTAAAATGCATAGAATTATTTCTAGTTCTGTCTTATTGGTCACTGAAATAGTCACTAATATCTTTAGCATTTAAGACTCTTGTTCTAGATTAGACCTTAAAACTTATAAACCACAAAATTTAATCTTTTCTTAGTTTATTTTATGCCCTAGAAAAGATCTCAAATAATTGTCTTTGAAAACTGACTATGCTGAGGAAATCTAAAACCACACTTGAATATGAAAATGTGATGAATTTAGCACCATAGCATAAAGGGAAATAATGGTAATTTCTTCTATTAAAAAAAGACTGAACGTAGGCTTCTTTTCCCCTATTAATAACATTTTGGTAGCTGCCATTTGTTGAGCTCTTACAAAATGCCAGCCGCTACATAAAATGTATTTCATATATTCTCGAACTTTAAAAATCTCCCAGCAACCATGCAGTAGGTGCTCTTATTATACACTTTTACAGATGAAGAAATTGATGCACTGAAAAGTGCAGTTAATTTCCTAAGGACACACCACCAAAGAAGTAAAAAGCTGGGGCTTAAACCTAGGTGGCCTGGCTTCTAAGCCTGCCCTCTAAACTCCAGTGCATTTGGTGGAGACCTGCCGTGGAAGGTGTTTTGTGTGTTGCCTGGCTGTTTTGTCATGTTCGCCAGCATTCAATAACCAGCTGGATGACTCGACTTGCTTCTCCAAGTTTATTAGCTAACGGGTGACTGTACGTCCATTGCCTCACTTGCCGCAGAGAGGACAAACCGTATTAAAGCGTTTCAGAATGGCCCTTCCCAACTCAATCTCTCTCAGCTCTGCTGACATAAAATGAGGCAGATTGAAATATTTTGGCCTCGGTGTCATTTTAAGTTTATCTTTCCAGTGTAGCAATTAGTTTATCGGTATGACTCATTAGTTGTTCTCTAATAATTGGAGAAGTCTTAATAGAATTTTTACCAAATGTCTTAAGTCTCTGAGGCTGGTAGGACTACGCACTGCAAGTCGCCAGCAAACACTCTGTTTGGGGTCCTCAGACCCAGGTGCCAACCTCAGCTCTGCCAATAAAGGCTGCACTCGTTGGTCTTAAGAAATGTGCTGAAAAATAAAACAACAATTAGATAGGCTTGGACCTTAAAAATAAGAGTTTTGTGTGAGAGGAATTTTTAAATTTTTAATTTTGTGTATAAATTGATATTGCTTCTTATATGTATTTTTAAATGCAGCTTACTGATACAAAATACAGATCCTCTTCTCCATGCAGCCCCCCATACGCACTCATTTGCAGTATGAATTTATGCTATTTTGGGGAGTGCCTTCAATATTAAATTATTTAGAAGCATTACGGTGGCTTTTAATATAATTAGTAGAGATATAATTCAACTCTCCATTTTCTAATAGTAAAATAAATATGAATCAATAACTTAAGGGCAAGGAATCAGTGTTGCGCAGGAAGTAATCTGTTCTTTCTAACTAGATCTGCTGTTATTACTTCCTTTGTAGTATGTCTCTTCTGAGTCAACAACCATTCCTCTCACTGGTTCTTACCTGCCTTAAGGGACAAGATGAACAACGAGAAGGCCTCTTAACATCTCTCCAGAATCAAGTTAATCAGGTAAAGCAGCGGTCCCCAACCTTTTTGGCACCAGGGGCTGCTTTCGTGGAAGACACTTTTTCCATGGACCAGGGTTAGGGGGTTGGTTTCGGGATGGTTCAAGTGCATTACATTCAAGCTCACCTCCTGCTGTGCAGCCCAGGTCCTAACAGGCCCAGAGCAATGCTGGTCTGTGACCCAGAGGTTGGGAACCTCTGAGATAAAGTATAGTAGAGAATTAAACCCAGCAAATATCTTTCCAATGGCATTAATTTGTTTTCCTTTCAAATAGTAAGATTAAAGTAATAAGGACACACCATGATTTGATTAGGTGCAGGGGACCATAATCCACGCCCTGTTCTCCTGTCAAGCATTCTAGTCACCACAAGATTAACAGTTTTATATTAATTATGCATTGAATAAAATCTACGGTCTATAAAAAAAACATTTTTCAACACTGCACCTAACTTTGGCACATCTGCTCCTCTTCCGACCCTGCCTCAAGGGAGGGGCTCTGGAGCAGCCCAGTCCCCGTTGGCGTGGCAGTAAGACGGGAAGAGAGCTCCAGGTCCCAACTGGCTTCCGCATATCAGGCAGGGTCTCAGCTTGAGCCCTATAGGTTCAGAAACTCAATTTTATTTTGCTGCTAGAGCCAGACTGATGGCAGTCAAGTGCACAAGATACTCATTTAGAAATCAGAAGGCATTTTGGTTCTTTTATAAGAAATATGGACTTTGCCTTTCCACCAGCTACAATTCCCCTGGCACTTGCATTCTCAGTACCACAGGAAACTAGTGAGCACACTAGAAATTGGGGATCATGGAATGGAGCAGAGTGGTTAGATGTCTGGTCGTGTGGGGTACTTTACCCTGCCGCAGAGCCCAATGGAGCCCTCCTGTGGTGCAGTGGTGCTATGACACCATGTTTTTCCTCTGAGTGGTGCAGATGAACATGAACAAGAACACTTACTTGGTTCTCCTGTTGTCTCCTACCTTTGGAGATGACAAATCTATTCTCTACACAGCAGCCAGAGTGATCCTTTTTAAATGTGAATCACCATGAACATTAAAAAGGCAACAAATTCACAGCTATCAACAACTGAATCCAAAAACAACCCAAACAAACTAAGCAAACAACCAGAAAAGGAACAGAATCATAGATATGGAGATCATTTGGAGGGTTATCAGCTGGGAAGGGGGAGAGTGGGGAAATGGTACAGGGAATAAGAAGCATAAATGGTAGGAACAAAAGAGAAAGGAGGAAGTGAAGAAGAGCATAGGAAATGGAAAAGCCAAAGAACTTACATGCACAACCCCTGGACATGAATTAAGGGGGCAGTATTGCTGGAGGAAAGAGGGGTACCAGTTGGAGGGGGTCAAAGGGGTAAAAATTGGGATAACTGTAATAGCATAATCAGTAAAATATAATATAAAATAAAATAATGTGAATCATGTTTTTTTTGTAACTGAAGTGCTGAAATGATTCTTACCACACCTAGAATAAAAATAAAAATCTGAGCCAAATGGCCTCACATGAGATGGCACTGGCTCTCGTTTCTATCTTGACCCCTACTAGTCATGGCCGTGTGCGCCCCACTCTTCATAGTGGCCACGAGGCTGTCCCTTGAACTCCTCAAGCGAATTCTCATTGCAGCGCCTGTGCATCTTTTCTCTTCACCTGGAAGGCTTTCCTCTCACATGTGAGCAGGGTCATCTCCCTCACTTCATCAGGCCTCTGCTCAGATATCACCTCCTCTGGGAGGCCCTCCATGGTCACTCTAAAAATAGGGCCGTAGTCATTCTCTATCCCTTGTCTTAGTTCATACCATTTGTTACACCCAATTTATTGTTATTTGCCCTGCTCCTTGAATGTAAGCTCCACGACACCTTGTGTGCTTTGTTAGCTGTCATGCACTCTTAAGTCAGCCTTGGGAGATGGGGCAAGTATTCCTCTCTTACCATGCAGTGTACTTACAGGTCATCTGTTGGGGCTGGGCTATGTTTGCATGTTACTCATTTCTACTCTTTTAAGATGATACTCATTATTTAACACCATATTTCAAGAGCACAGCAGTATGGGTTTCTTGGGAAGAGTTGTTTTTTGCTCTTGCCCTCTGGATCTGGGGAGTGACCCACTTGTGCCATTTCCTATGAAAACCTTCCCTTCCCCAACAGTACTCTGAATCAGTGAAGAAGCACTCACTGTATAAATGGATGTACCTACCACTTGACTGCTGTACACATTGTTATATTTTTCAAAGTAGTATATGTATACATACAAAATCTTTATAAGGAAGACAAATCTATCAAATAGCAAGATTCCACTTTAACAGGACACCAAAATAATATATTTGCTAGGGTTCACAACATGTTCCTAGAAATATAACCCAAGCCTGAGGTAAAATGTGGGTTTATCTGTCCAGTACTTATCTGTATAAGATCAGAAAAATGATGTGCACTTGACCCTTGAATGACATGAAGTTTAGGGGCACCCCCCCTTATGCAATCAAAAATCTGTATAACTTTGCCTTGCTAAAACTTCAGTGGTCCCTTGGTATCCACCGGAGATTGGTTCCAGGACCCGCCTCAGAAACCACAATCCACAGATGCTCAAGTCCCTTATATAAAATGGCATAGAAGAGTACATTATAGTCGTCCTTGGACAATCCATGAATTTTCAACCTCCAATCAAAAGTAACAGTTTAGCAGGTGTAAAACCCAGGTTTACAAAGAGGTGACTGCATATTTATTGAGAAAAGCCACATAAAAGTGGACCTGTACAGTTCAAAGCCATATTGGTTAAGGGTCAACTGTATTTAAAAAATAAGCTTTATTTTTGTCAATGTTTAACTTGATGGTCTTCTAAAACACTTTTTAAGACTCATCACTGGGTAATTAGAATAGATTCTGCTTCTCCCTCCCAGAAAGGTGATGACAAAGAGGTAGCCAGATTTCTGTCTGCATGGTGGAAGGGGAGGAAAGTTTCAGCATTTGCTAATTGGTTAAACTAAGAAGTTGTTTTAGACTGTCAGTGAAAAGATCTGTTTAAATATGAAAAAATATATTTTAACAGGGGAAACATTTTGGGGTTTCAAAAAATCTATTGTCTGATTTAGATCTTAAGTAATTGGAGAGAAGAACGATACCAAGATGACATAAAAGCACGGCAGATGATGCACGAAGCATTGCAACTCCGCCTAAATTTGGTAAGAAATTTCTAGTATTTTCCCTGAGTTACACTTATCTAAAATAGCTTCCCACTTCTCCTGTGGTCACAAGTCTTTGCTACAAGGTGAGGCCTTCTGCTGTTTGTTCTCTATAACTACTTCCTGTCTCTCTAACCCTCTGTGTTCCTGACTGCTGCCCTTCCTGTCTAGTCTGACCTCCGGCTCGGACAGCAGTCGGTATTTTCAGCATCGGTTGCCTTCTGCAACCCCTGGCCCAGAGAGTCTCTCCTTTTTGGCATCTGCTCAGAGGAGGTCTTAGAGGACTATTATTTTGAGATGAATGTTAACCTTTACTATACTTATTTAAATAACCATCTTAAAATGACATTTAAGTCAATCAGACATTTCATCAAATTGATCATAAAAGCAAATCCTACCTGGAAAGTTTACAGAAATTTAAAATTTCCTGACACACTGAACATTCCTTGGAATTATCCCCCGGCACTGGACAAACCAGATGGAGGCTACTCCGGAGGATGGCCTGCCTGGTACTTGGCAGTCGACTTTAGCTTCATTCCCACACGTGAATGAGTCGACTGGGGGCCACGCCTCCTACTCACCACTACTTTGGTGTTACTGGATATTTCCAGGTGTTGTTATGACAACGGCTGAGATTCATCGTAATTGACAACACAAAGTTGTAGGTAATCGCATTATATGGTTTTGACCTATTCAGATTAAAATTTCATCCTGAAAATGGATGTCCTGAAGATTTAGGAATGAAAGAAAGCTAAGTATACAGGTTTATAGTAGCAGTTACATGTGGGTTTTCTACTGAGAAGAAGGTCATCCCCCTAATCCTCTGCATTTTCAGGGATCAGCTGTCATTCTCATTGATGATATGCCCACACTTGGGTGCTCCTTTCTTTTTTGGGGGTGGTTTTTTAAAATTAACCGGAGTTTGGCTGCGTAAGTGACGGGTTGATATTTTCTCTCTAACACAGTGCGGATTTTTTCGTTGTGCCTTCTGTGTGCTAGGTGGGGGGGACAATGCGGATTTCCGTTGTGCTTCTGTGTGCTAGGTCGGGGGCATGTTTGACACGGTGCAGCGGAGCAGCCAAGGGACAGCCGACTGGGCGCTCCTTCTCCTCCAGATCATCACATCCGGGACCGTGGACATGCACACTAACAAGTACGCACCTGTTGTTTCGCCTTTAATTTGATGCACTGACGACAAATTCTGCTGCATCTTTTAGGTATTATTAAAAATTCTGTGCCCTAGCCCTGGCTGGTGTGGCTCAGTGGGTTGAGCGCCGGCCCGCGAACCCAAAGGTACTTGGTGCGACTCCCAGTCAGGGCACGTGCTTGCGTTGCGGGCCAGGTCCCCAGTAGGGGGCGCGCGAGAGGCGAGCAATCTCACATGGATGTTTCTCTTCCTTTCTTTCCCCGTCCCTTCCCCTCTCTCTAAAAATAAATACATAAAATCTTTAAAAAATAAAAATTCTATGCCTTAAATAAAAATCCTGAGTTAGTTAAAAGTATCTTGGTTTTTTGCTTTATGGTGAAAATAATTATTTTCTGTGCCCTCTTAGTGAATTATTTACAACAGTTCTTGACATGCTGGGTGTTTTAATCAATGGAACATTGGCCTCTGACCTGTCAAATGCATCCCCAGGAGGGTCTGAAGAGAACAAACGCGCATACATGAATTTAGTGAAGAAATTGAAAGTAAGTTTGTGACCTGCTTATATTATGAGCTCAAATTGTTTATGGATTTGTTATTTAATACATTTTATCTAATTTACTACTCATTAAATTAAATGTTATCTGTTGCATTCAAGTTAAGTAGTACCCAAAAGTAATAAACATATAGCTAGATGATTTTTCTTTTAAAACTTTTATATTCATAAAACATGTTTAATTTTTTAAGGAACTTCAGAAATGCATTACCAAACGTCTAACCAAAGTGCCAGCATTAGATTTAGGATAAACTTGTGCTTGGACTGGCACATGCAGTTGAAAAATAATCACTTGTATCAATATTTCTAAATCTGATTCATTTTACTCACCACTAACACAGTCTTTGAAATAAACTGTAAAAAAACAGCATAGGACAAAGATTAACGTATCTGATGACCTTACAACAAAATAACTGACGGTTACCTTGCGGTTTGACTCTGTGTTCGAGAACGTGTTCGGTGCCGCAGCTCCTGACTTCTGATTGCAGTTACTACCCAGGGTTTTTGTCATTTCAGCACAATGACGTTGTTGTGTAACCAGAGTGCCTTTTCTTGTCTTCTGTTTTCTACCAAAAATGAAGAAATGAAACACACTCACCCACTCTAAGTGAGAGCTGCACTGTAGGCCGTGATCCAAGTCAGAGAACTTTGTAGCTATCTGAAAGGAAATGTCTCATAAGGGAACTTCCTTCTTGGTGACTTTTGCATTCATTGTTATTTCTGTTCCACTTCTCTTTTCTCTCTCTCTTTTTTTTAGAAAGAGCTAGGAGACAAGCGGTCTGAAAGTATTGACAAAGTTCGACAGTTGCTACCTTTGCCGAAACAGACATGTGATGTCATCACTTGTGAACCTATGGGTTCCTTGATTGACACAAAGGGAAACAAAATTGCTGGATTCGACTCTATAGATAAAAAACAGGCAAGAGTAAATGTTTGTTTCTCATATATATAAATATATAAACTTATAAAAACAGAGTGTATCTTCTTGTCCCTCCATAAAGCCTACAAAACATCTTCAAATTACTTTCCTGATTTTTAAAAGCATATTCTTATCATTGAAGTGCAATGGTTACTGGTATTATTGTAAAATAAGTCAAATCTTTCAAGATCTTCACTTAAAACTGTACTTGAATTTAAGTGAATTTATGTAAGATATTAAACAGTATTTTCTACAATACTAGAAGAATAGTCCATGACTCTTTCAGTGAACATGAGCAACGACAGGTTTCCAGAATCACAGTACTCCTCCTGCCCTCTAGAGGTAGATGGACAGTTACAATTCGGCGAGATTTGTGTGCCATGTTGCAGAGTGACAGGGGACCCTGAGAAGGAGCCATCACACGCAGATGAGAGGTCGGTAATTGGAGCAGTATCCCCAGGAAAATTGACACTTGAATCATTTTTGAAGGCTTTAGAGTTAGCTGGGAGGTAGGGGAAAAAGTGGTACAGGTAGAGTTAGGGGGGAAATGTGGTACAGATTGAGTTAGCTGGGAGATAGGGGAAAGTGCGGTATAGGTGGAGTTAGCTGGGAGGTAAGGGAAATGCGGTACAGGTGGAGTTAGCTGGGAGATAGGGGGAAATGCGGTACAGGAGTTTATTCAGAGATGTGAAAAACTATGGCTTACAGGACAAATGTACTGCTGCAGTAATTCAAAGTACCTTGAGTACGTCGGTGCACCAGTGCATTTGTAGACAGAAAAAGCTCGAATCATGAGCAAGCTGCGTTTGGAGTGCCAGTGGGCTCTCAAGTGGTGAGACATTTAGAGCCATTTGGGGATGTGGTCTTGGCACCCAGAAAAGAAGTCTATTTCTAGACATTTTAGGAAGCACGCGGATGGGACTGAGCCTTGGTTTTGGGTGAAGCCAATCACGGGAGGGTGTGTGGATAAGAACAGGAGCACTCGTATTTTCTGGAATGCCTGAGTAGTTATTTTCAGGGTCATGTTGAAGAAGAGTATTTCAAATTGCTATGCCAGGGTAGGTACAACGGGACATCACCAATTCATGTTAAAAATAAACTGTTTATTTTCAGAAACAGAATAACATTTTTCCTCTGAATTCAGTAGAAAGAAGCTTGAATTGAAGGACTTTATTTCTACCTGTTGGTACAAGTTAATTCTGTAATAATATGACTTAACTTTTCAGAGACTGGCCTATTAAGTACATGAAAGGTGCCCATATTGAGTCAAGTTTGCACATGTTCGGATTGAAGTTTATTTGAGCCTAGTTAGAGGCTGAATTTAACTTGACTATTAAGTTCTTTTATCCTAAAAGCAATAAATGTTTTATCCTAAAAGGTTTATAACTGAATACAATTTAGTACAGTAAGATCAACTTTGCAGCATTTCTTAGAAATTATTTTTTGCTAAAAAAAAAAAAACTAAATGAAAAAATGCCACTTTACAGTAGAATACATTGGACTGTCTAGTGTTACAGCCTGAACAGAGCATCAGTGGTATAAAGAACCATAGAACTGAATTTTAAGGTGTGGATTCTAACCACTGACTGCAGCGATGTCACTGTGTACCCTTGGACTAATCAGTTAGCCTGTCTGCTGTGTGCTAAAGTTCTTTCCAAGGCCCATACCAGCCAACATGTTCTCTGAATCCGTGTCCTCAGATAGGCTGGCCTCCAATCAGAAAGAGATATGAACGTGTGGTCATAGACTGTTATTTTACCACAGGGTCTCCAGGTCTCTACAAAGCAGAAGGTGTCCCCATGGGATTTGTTTGAGGGTCAGAAGAACCCAGCGCCTCTGTCCTGGGCCTGGTTCGGGACTGTCCGGATGGACCGGAAGGTGATCAAGTATGAGGAGCAGCATCACCTCCTTCTGTATCACACACACCCCATGCCCAAGCCCCGGAGTTACTACCTCGAGCCGCTGCCCCTGCCTCCTGAGGAGGAAGAGGAAGAGCCCACATCTCCCATCTCTCAGGAACCAGAGAGGAAATCAGCTGAGCTGTCAGATCAGGGAAAAACCGCAACAGATGAGGAGAAGAAAACAAAGGGAAGGAAGCGCAAGACAAAATCAAGCTCGAGAGTTGATGTAAGTACGGGAAGTAGAGGGATCTTTGGCTCATGAGCATCTGGTAGAACATTTACTAGTGTCCAAAGTATATTCCTAGCAACATTGCTAAAAGTAGTAGAAGCCTTTTTGTAAGGATTATCCTAATGAGGTGCTGTCATAATTAACAGAATCAGGATTATAGCTCTTGATTTTTCTTCTTCCATGTTTCACAACTTTAATTTTAGGCTTCCATTGTGAATAATATTTAATATTTCAGTGCCTCATAATTTCTCAAATTTGAAACTTGAATTTTTCAGACCTATAAAATCTCATCCTCTTTATATTTTTTATTATAAGCCATGTCTAAAATGGTTACTGTATTTTGGACAGTTGGTATCTGTAGTATATTAAAAGAAAAAAAACTATTTGCCTTTCTCTAGATAAGTCTCCATCTAATATATCAAATAGGATGTTTCTGAGATTTTACAGTTTACCATTCCATCTTACTCTCCTGTATAGTCTACTTATTTACCATATTTTGACACTTTATAAAAGGTAAACATAATCTGATACAGTTTCACTTCATATTTGCCTATTAGCCTTCCCTACCTACAGCAACATATTCTTGAAAAAAACAGAAATCTATGAGATGGTAATTTAGAAATAATTTTACAGAACTTACAGAATCAATGTATAAGGTATCTTTCCTTTTAACCTCGTCTGAAAAATACTGGAGAGCTGATTTGAGACATTTTCCTATGAAATTCAAGGGCATTTTTGCTGCGTAGTAGAAAAAATATCCACAATTTAGTGTTTAGAAACCATGATTAATTACTTAATGTTGTTATTCACCATGTCCAAGCCCACACGCATTTTTCTCTCTGATAGCTTGGTGATTAATACTATTCTAGAAATGATCACCATCACTTTTGGATGTCCCTTGAATGTCAGTGCTGTCCTTTCATATGGTCTTCCTCCAGTATTCCTTCATCTTGAAAGGGGTGCTTAATAAGGTCCTACTGCCACTCCCTGAAATCTGGGTCTCCTAGCCTGTCCAGCCACATGGATGAACTTCTGTTCTTTTCAGATGCAAAAGACCTAAAACTCATCTATTCCCCAAGTGAGTCTTAGTCCTGTCTCCCCCCTCCCACACTACTCCTGAGGCTGCCTCTTCCCAATGGGATGTAGTGCAGGCTTTAGTTTCCTGACATTTATTTTTCCTTCATCCTTTAGGGCTAGGCTAGAGAAGGAGGGATGGTGGGGGAATTCAGACATGCAGTTGTGATCCTGAGAGACTTTTGGCTCCTGTAAGGAAGAGGAAACCCTGAGCCCGAGGATGGAGTGTGAGGGGGATGGTTGTGTTTGCAGTACAGGGGTGGAGTCTGCTCCTGCAGAGTGCTGTCTTGAACATTGGAATAAGATACTGTCTAGGCCGGCTGGTTCTGAAGTGTGGTGGGCCTTCGGCATGAATCCGATCCAGACCCCATGTAGCAGGAAGGCCTTCTAAGAGGAAATGATTGGGAGACTTTGCAACTAAAGATGCTCTTTCAGCTGTGGTTGGTGGTTAATACTGATATTTTAAATGTGCTTTTAGTATTTTAAAAACAAAGTTCAGAGAAGACTTTTCCCATCTTCCTCCACTGTAGCCAAGTACTTTTTAATCAAGGAAAAGCTTTAACTTAAATATTTGAGTGTTTTGCAGAGGATGTATGGAAACTCCTGCCTTCTGTGCCCCCCTTTACAAAAATAGCCATATCTAATGGGATAGGAGTTACCTCTAATAATGTGATGCTGAGACTTTGTACTCATTATCTGTGTGCTGTGTGGAGTGAAGTAACTTTTTGTTTTGATTTTATGTTGAAGGAGCACCCGCAGAGCAACATGTACCGAATGCCTCCTAACTGCTCGCCCGTTTCCTCCCAGATGATGCACCACCCACAGTCTGCCTTGTGGGGCTACAGCCTCATGGGTCAGCCCCAGCAGCCTGGCTTCTTCCTTCAGAACCAGTCTCTTACTCCAGGTATGTGAAGAGAGCACAGTCAGGTCACCGGGGATGCAAAGGACCTTGGCCTTCTCACCTGCGGTTTACCTCGCTCTGGGAGTTTCAAGAGCTGAGTGCTCAGCTGACATTTCTGCAGTTCTTTCCATTCAACATTTTTTCCCTTCCAAAAATGAAGTTTCAGTTAATGAGTTTGTGTGCTGATTTTGGAATTTTTATCCAGTGCTGTGAGGACATTAGCCACTAATGAAAAGCTTAAGCTGTAAGATATAAAGTTGTTCAAAGTTTTATGATGTGAAAAGTGTGTACGTTTTTATCAGATATAGTTCTTACCAGCATTTTAAAGATTAGGCAGTAGTATACAATGTTTTTAAATTATTTTCTTATGTTTTGAATTTAAATTACTTGTGCTTCGAAGGATTTCAAAAATTTGGTTCAGCAAATGATTGAGATATTCTCAGCAAGGAAAACTACCATATCTGGAGTAA
>VMDR010009596.1:0-33262 GCA_007922815.1 Macrotus californicus
TATTCCCTCCCCTCCCCCTTTTCTCTCTTATTAACACTAAAATTGTTCTTGAAAACGGAGAAGGATTTACAGAAATCAGGCTCCAGGGAAGACCTTCATTTTGGGTCTACCACACAGCATAGACCTTGCCCATTTTCCAGCTGTGGGTCTCCGAGGTTCATTTGCTCCACCTCTTAAGTGGGGATACTTAATAGCTACCTTGTGCACATAATTGGTTCTCAATAAATGGAGCTATTATAATCACTACTATTTAGATTAAGAACTCTTCATTAAATACTGTAATTTATTACCTTTATAATATTGGAGATGTTTTCTTAAAGCATTATTTGTAGAAAGGTGATGTTTATATAAACAATTCTGAACATTTCCCATTGTAATATATTACTTGCAGGACTTTTATTTAGCATATTCATAGCTTAGGTAGGTGCCTTATATTGTATTAGGTGAGCTAAGCAGTTGAAAACTCAAAAGGTATTTGTAACACATATAATACTTGCAAAATATACATTTACATGACACAGGAAACAGGTGTACTTCTCTGTCTTTGGTCCTTGATTATTTTTTCCCCTCATGACACAATATAATGTGACTAAATGATGTGGCTTAGCTATGCTCTCTCAAGTACCCTGTGAAGTCTACTGTGTTGTCTTAATGCCCCCAAGTTCAAGTGTGGGTTCTAGAGCTTATGTACCTGGCTTGGAGAGAATTTGTTGAGATGCAAAACATTCATGTTGGAGGCCCTAATTCATAAAACTTTTGGCATGATTTAGAAAAACAGAAAAATCCTATAGTACTCAAACCAAATTAAACTGTATAATAGGAAGCAACTAAAACACTTGGACCATTCTCCAGCAGTGACACAGTGAGGTAGGTTTGAAGGTTTGGCTGAGTCCAATTTGGCCCTCAGATCCAATGTTCTGTCTCCTATACAGTTAATTTTCATTAGAAGGAAGTATTAATTGAATACTGTCTTTAAAAGGCAATATACATAAATGCAAGAAAAGATTCCAAATGACTTTTCTATTTGCCTTTTATAGTTCTTTTGGGAAATATGGTTAGTGTGAATATGTCTAAACATAAACATTCTAAGTCTTTTTTCTGTTCCCAGTGAGATTATACATTTACTCCTATTACACTGCTATTGTCCAAAATAAGTTTAGGAGAGCCTTCAGGGCCTCTCACATCTTCCTCGAAACATCCTCTGTTGTGAAAAATATTCACCTTTCAGAGATGGATGTGATTTTCAAAAATTACCAATGTTCATTTGGAGCCAGGTCTGGGTAATTAAGCTGGATAATTCCACTTGGGGTTAAAACAAAAAAGAAAGTGATAAATATGCTAAAATCTGATAAAAGGTTCTGATAAATATGTCATATAAATTGACTGTAAAGGGGCTGGGTGAAAAAAGTGAAGGGATTAAGCTAAGTAAATAAATAAAAAAACCTGAAAACAACAACAAAGAAAAACCTCATAGACACAGATAGCATTATGATGATTACCAGAGGGAAAGGAGGGTATAGAGGGGATAGATGGTGAAAAAAATTGTAAAACAGAAAAACAAATCAAAATAAGAGTTCTAAAATAATTTTAAGCAATGCCAACATCATTGGAATTGCATTGCCTTCCAACCTGTTTTAAAAATCTAACTTCTGACTTTTTTATGAAATTTAGTCTTGTGACTTATTAGTAATACTTCATACCAATGTGCTGACTCAGAAGGAAATTCCAAGAACTCAAGAACTGTGCTTTCAACAATTAAGGTACATTTTCATTCAAGTGCTTAGTATGATGCCAAGCATTCTGTGGCAAATGAATAAACAGTAGACGATTATGATGACTAGCTTTGATATCAATGGACTTGATAATGGAAGAAGACTTGGCAAGACATTAGTGACCATGTGTGCTGGCTGTTTCAGGATTGCTGACATTGCCTTAGACTAGAAAAAGTAAAATTGCCACTTACTGATAGTTTTTGCTTTTTTTCATGGCAACTTACAAAACATGTGTCTCATGCTTGCTTCTAATACAGCTTATGGATATTGTGTTGTGAAGTCATTTTATGCTGAAGAATAACCACTAAAAATAGATAAGCTTGGCACAGAGCAGACATGGAGTGGCTTGTTTTGAGGAAAGAAAGTCAGGAGAAGCCATGCTAATCATATCAATGATGTTAACCCCAAGGGAGGACTTAGAGATCGTCAGTCTACAAAGCATAATGAAGCCCCTGACAGTTTTCCATTCTCATTAATACCTTGGGAAACATTTGTTCTTTTATTCTGAAGTATATGAATGGATCTGTGCAAGCAAAAATTGCAACATATGCTCTAAATATACAAAAAAAATTTCCTTGTGTATTTTTTTCCTGAGGGAGTTTACATGTTAGTAGGGGAAATTAAGATAAAAAGAAATAGTGTTTTAAAAAAGCAAAGTAGGAAGTGATGAAATTACTTCAGAGGTACAGATACAGTGAAATTGGTTGGAAGAAGGCAAGTCAAAGAAGGTCCTATGGAGGAAGGAACATTGCAACTGAGATTTCAGAGTGAGTCAGAAAATAACACATCAAACACGTAGAAGCAGAAATCCTTGAGGTCATTTGGGGGAAGAATGAGTTGTTCAGTTGGCTAGAATGTGGAAGTGTGAAGTAGGAGTGGTTGGAAGCAGGTAGGAGAAATAGATGTGACTTAGACTGTAGGGAGGGGAGAGGAGTAAACAGGTCTGTGACCCCCTTCAAACTTTGCTTCATTGAAAACAACTTGGCAGCACAGTTTTCTTGCGAGCTCTATTTCAGCCAAGGTTAAACAATGGCTCCTTTCCAAACATGAGCTTGAGATGTTGTCCACCATTACTAGATGTGAACCAAACTTGAGTTCTGAATGTGTCTTTAATTCTGTGGTTGTGGCATTCCTGATTGATTTAGTAAATTAAACTTCTCACTCATGACTGGTGTTGGTGTATATGTGTTAGCTTTATACTGACCACTAACTGGACATTAAACAAAATTAACTGATGAGCTAGTTAAAGTGTTCTTAAAATGCAGGTTCAGTCATTAATTGCCTATTTTGTTTCTTTCTACAAAATGATGAATCTGGAAAAATCCTTAGCACAGAGGTAGGATTCTATTTACTTACCTGTTTATAGCTCTTTAAGTAAGAAGAGGACAGTGGAATGATTTGTTCCAATTTTCTTTAACTTCTGTGTCAGAATGCAGGTTGGGGCAAGCTTCTTTTTAATTCCCCAGGCTATATAAACCCAACATCTGCTGTCTTCCTATTGGGGGATTTAAAGCCATGTATTTGGCATTGGAATGTAAGCCAGGATATCAGAAAGCTTGACTATGCTACCTTCCATTACCCTGCTTATTCTGATATCAAACAAAACGGAAATCAACCACTAAAACTAAAACTTGTGATTGTGCTTAGTTAACACCAAACCCCAGAGTCAGTGAAGAGATCAGCAAAAGTAGGAGCATGGGCCTCATTACAACATTGAGTCACCCTCAGAGGTGCGTGCTTTCACTGAATTAAAGTTGCAATGTTCTGAGCATAGCTTTTAACAATCCAGAGCTCTCATACCAAGTGTGGGAGTAATAACAGAACAAGCAAATTACAGGGAACTGGAGAAGGGATTCCACTACCGAGGAAGCAAACCTAAAGTGTAGCTTCCATGTGAGATGTGAATTTGGTTATCCACACATTTCAGTGTTCCTTCCAAATATAGAATTTTTTACATGTAGAATCAATGACTGAAAACATGGACTGTACACAATAGATTCAGTACAGCAAGAACTCTGAAGGTTGTGGTATTACTTACAGCATTTCTCTGATAGTTTTCCTCAGAGTACCGAGATTCAGTATGATTTCAGCTCAGCGTGGTTGACTGTAGATGACAAAGGACAGTGGAAGATGTGAATAAAATGTATCAATGCATGCTCAATTTTACTTTTTCAACAAAATACACCTACATGTGCCAGACTCTGTGCTAGACTCTTCAGGGTGTACAAAGTTGAGACAAGCACAGTCTTTTTTTCAAGGAGCTTATATTTAGAGGGGAACTTGAGATGAATGTACAGTTGACTAAATTACAAAGGAGGAAATGTTAAATGAATGCCATAAGTGAGCTTACAAGCAGTATACCATGATGGTTTGGAGCAGTAGAATGTCCAGAAAAAGTTAAATGGAGGCAAAAGGTGTGAATCTCCAAAAATTGGGGTGTCTGGGATTATAGTGGTCCCATTCATAGAAATATGAAAGTCAAAAGGAAGAGGAGGTTTGTTTGTGAATGTGCTGATTTTGAGGAAGCAATGAAACATGGGTAACCTGGAGATGGTTAGAAGCCTTTCTAAAGAGAATTTGAGAGCAGAGATGTGAATGGACACGCAGGGATAAGAGTAGAAGTTGTGGTGGGGATAAGATCACCAAGACAGGGAGAAAAAAGAAGAGCACTGGGAACTTTTAGGGAAAATCTGATTTTTAAAGGACAGAAGAAAGAAAGGGAAGTGGTATTAAGATACTGAGGAAATGGTCTGAGCAGGAGGAGAACCTGGAGAATGCCGTGTGATGGAATTTAAGAGATTCTTTCAGGAAGAATTTGAGCAACACTGGAGATTGCAATTGAGGGCTCAAGGAAGATGTAGGCAGAAGAAGAAATGGTATTTAGTGATTAGAAGTGATTGATGCTTTTAAGAGAGAGGCTTCAGTAGAATTACAGGAGCAGAAGCCAGATTAATTATTATGATATGCTGAAATATACAAAACAAATTATACAAAGATCACACATTTTCCTGTTAGGACAACTACTCTGCCCTTTAATGTTAAAGAATTAATGCAATATCTGTAGGAAATTATCTGAGTCTTTTTCACACATGCCAGTGTAAACCTTTTGCTGAGATAACTGAGTGGCTTGTCTTCCATAGCATTCACACCTGTTAACACTGCAAATGGAAACTTCCTAGAGCTATGCATTGAAGTGGGGTGTGTCTGGAGTAGGTGGTGGAAACTAGCAGTAAGATTCCACTTCAAAGGGTTTTAGTATGTGAAGTCACTTTAGTCATTGGTTTTTCTGTGTCAGAGTGCTGATTTCTCCTCCTGACTTCTGTGCTTCTCTGTGGACCCCATGACATTTTCTTTAACGATGTTTTGAGTAGTGGCAGACAACACAATGGGACTATGGTTACAAACCTCCCTTTTGCCTTCTCCAGTAGGGTTAACCAGCTGATGATTATGGGAACAACAATAGGACTGCAACAATATCTTTTACTTCAATATTGCTTTCTACCTCACCAAACCTGTTTGCATACATGCTCCCACTTGACCTTGAATCAGTTTGGGGGAGATAAACAGAGGTCTTTGGGCTGGCAATAAAGGACGGATGGAATATATATATATTTAATTGACTCTTTGCAGGACCATTGTAAATTCTATGTCCTTTTTTAAGGCTATTTTTCCCTCTAGTTAAATTGAAGATAGACAACATTTCTATACCATTATTTTTAAAAGCTTATGGGCTCATAGACGTTGGTTAATTAGCTATAAACAATGCAAACATTGTTGAAATAAAAGTAGTATTTTGATTTATTGAAATTAATATTGAACGTGGAATGTCCCAACACTATAAGGGGGTAGAGTGAGGCAATTTTGTCTTAATCTTATTCCTGAAGAGTCTTCCCCCTTTCCACTTGACAGTCCTTCTATAAAAGTCATTACACTTAACGTATAATAATAGTTGGAGTTATTTAAAGTTAAAGAAAGAATATTTAGGGTTTGGAGATAAAAGGGGGAAGCTTCAGAGGGGGAGAATCATTTATTTATGTGTTCTTTAATTCATGTGACATTTATTGGTATCACTCTGTGTCAGGTGTCATGCTAGGTCTGCAATTCTTTTGAGAGGAAAATTTTCCCTGAAATCCTTGAAAGCACCTCATGTAGGAGAAGAGTTTGCTGGATGCTGGTGGCTGAAACAGTGGAGAAAGAAAGGGAAGGCTGACAGTGAAATTCCTGAACAAGATGAGGAGTAGGCTGCCACTGCCAGCTTCTTTTCTTTTCCTCATGAATCTCTGAACCTCAGGAAGAGAAACTGCTTGCAGAAGGAGGGTTGAAGAGCCATCAGGTAGAACTTTGAGTTGAAACACTGCTGGGCTACAGCAAATGGTTGAGGAACTGTTCTCTGGTTATTCCCCTCCACTAAGACTTCATGATAGGTTTGAAGAGAGAAAGTCGAGAACAGCATCTAATTTGAAACGATGAGAAAATTTAAGAACAAATCAAGATATCTTTGCTATCATAATCCTTTAGCGAGTATTGGTGTTATTTTCAAAAATCAAAGTACATCAGGACTGGAGGGTCATGTTTCAACTAGTGTGTTGATTTAATTCTTACTCAAGAGAGAAAATTGCCACTTGGATCATCAACCCCAGTTTATGTGGAATCAGATTTCCCCCTTCTCCCTCAAAACTCTTATCTAAGAATTGTCCAGAGTTAAACGAAGGGTGACAAGTTTATAGCCCAGAAGGAGCAGTGTGTCTCTGGGCTATAAAAACATCAATCGTCCATCCAGCTATTTAGCGAGGATTCCCTGGAAAATCTCTGGCTTCTAATAAACACCAAAAATATGTGAATGGGAACACTAGAGTTAAAAAGCTGTCTGTAGAAGAAAGTACACCGATGACAGAACACACGTGTGTATATCCTGTGAGCTGGCAGAAGTGTGTTGACTGTGTTGACAGCTGACAGAGTCAAGGACGTAATATCTTTGAGAAACTGCTTTGAAGTTGCGTATATATTTCTCTATCATAAAGTGAGGGTATTGGTAGTTGTGATGGTCAATTCTATGCTGATAAGAAAAACATAACCTCTATAGAGTTTCCACTTTGGCTGGCTCCACTCTTGGCTGACGAAGCAAGCTGGAATGGCTCGTTCTCCCAGCACTTATCTGAGCCAGTCCGCACAGGTCTCTGACTGCCGTGAATCAGCCCTTGTGAGGTTCCACGGGCAGTCAGGAACCAGAAATACTGGTTTCAACCAGCTCCTAAGGACTCCCAGGACTGGTGTGACTAACAGCAGCTTCAAACTCTTTCTGGGAGGAGACAGAGTTTATAAATAAATAGAAAACAAACACAACTGACTCTAACTGAAATTTGTGGCTTTGGCTTGATGGGGTAGACATATCCAACCTAGCCAAAGAGAGAAAGCTGGAGTCTATAAATACATGCGATCAGTGTTCAACATGGTCTAAAAGAATTATTTGCTCTGCTGAAAATAACCGTGTGACTAATAGAGTGATTATTATAGTGCTCTGCAAATGAGAGTGTAAAGTGATAGTTAGCGAAGAAGAGTGTGAGGCGAGGAAAAAAAGAACATGCTAGCACTAGTCATTAGAGTGTTACTCATTGTATATGCTCCCAAATTCTGTTTTTAATTGTAAACAATGTAGCATTAATTGTAAAATTACGTCTTTGTTTTTCTCCTCTACTTATAACTAAAAGTTCCCTTAAAAAAAATAGCCAAGTTGGGTGGAGGAGAGCAAAGGGGGAAAAATTGGGACAACTGTAATAGAATAATAGTACAAAATGATTTCATAAAGAAAAGCAAAGGTTTTTACAATGAATCTCCCCTAAGTTAAAAAAGAATAGAAGCAGCAACAGCTGAGTAAAAGAGTTTTTTTTACATATCGTGTAATCTAAGATATATACAAAGGTGTACATATTTGGGTTTCTACCGCTGTTGACAGCCCTGGGTGTCTGAAGTTGGTGCCGTTCTCTTCCCAGAGTGATACAGCGGAAACTGCAGTTCCATGTGTGCCTTAGGCCTCCTCAGTTTCTGAGATTAGGAAGACAGAAGCTGATCTGTGGGGAGAGCGAGTTTTCCGGAGGCACGGGCAGCTGCTGGGGACAGCCAGCACGTGAGCCAGTCTGACAGCAGTGCCGACGTCCCCTCAGCCTTTTACTTCAGGGCAAACAGAAGCAGATACTGCCAAAGGGTCTTCACATCCAAGGGTAAAGCCAGAGGTTCCCTTGCTCATTTTCGTCCCAGCAGCCTTCTTCCCAAATCATTAGTTGTCAAGATCTTGAGTAATCACAAGTGAATCCCTGAAAGGCACCTGGATCCCACTTTATTTTAAATATAAGTAAATAAGCCCCTCTCAAAGATTGTTGCTCTCCCTTTTATCATGTAGGAACATGGAGACTTAAGTGGGTGATTTTTATCTTTTCGTGTAGTATAATCTTTTCTATTTCTTGAATAGATCCGTATAAGGATTAGATATTGTTTTGCTATTTCCAATACATCTGATACTATAACTGTAATTGGCCCCGTCATTTCAGAATTTAAAACAGCAAATGCACAAGAAATGTCTGACTCCTGGACAACTAGAAAAAAGAGAAAAGTTCAAATCCAAGCAGAGTTATTCAAACCTCCCATATATTAATTAGCCTGTGCCTCACTCTATATTCTGATCTTACCCTGTGTCCCATAAAGTTCTCAACTATCTGGCATATCATACAGATGTCTTGTTTTGACTCACCGAATTTCAGACTCAGCTGTGAAGACTCGCAAACCTGTTCTTTAAACATTTAGCCTACATTACTGGTTGCCTCAAAGTATTTCAGCAGTGATGTTGTGGTCTTTGTCACAACTAGAGAGAAAGACTAATCTTTCAGTGGAAGCCAATGGCTGGGAAGCAGCTCAACCAGGGCTCTTTCCTTGGTCTTGCCAAGGCCGAGGAACGCAGACGGATGATGAATTTCCTCTGGGGAGTGTCACAGAAAAGCAGGGAGAGTTTGCGAGCTGGCCAGGAGGGGCTATTTAAGTGGAGATATTAAACATAGTCACCGTTTAAGTAATTCTGGTAAAAAAAATGTGTTTTTACAAAACTATTAAATCTTTATGGACTCCAATAGAAAATTCGGTGTGTTTCCCAACTTGTGCATTTGCCATTTGAAAAGGGCTGGATGGCCTCCTCCCTGAATTTCAGAAGTGCTAGAAAAACAAGCAATGTCTGGCTGGGTGATTTTCCACATTCATCCTGTTTAAAGGAAGAAGCTTGTTCTACCATAAACAGTTATGGGAACTGTTTGCTTTGGATGCACTTGGTCCGCATGGGCTGATGGGGGCCTTCTTACTTTGGTTTCTTGCCAAGGTAGAAATTTGTTGCCAAAGGCTTCCTAGTCATGTAAAGGCATCCTCATATTTAAATAAGTTGAGTCTGAAGAAAGTATGTTGGGGAGCTGAGTTAGAAGTAGCTGCTTGAAGAAACAGTCCCTTGAAAGAGTAGCTTGTGCTGACTTAGCAAGGAGGAAAATTTATTGTCCTATCTTGGATTAAATATTTCTTGGGTCTGTTTTTGCCCCACCGATGATTAGGGAAAACTGTATCCTAAGACTATACTGTACATCTATGGAAACCTTTGAGATCTTTATGCTCCCTACATTTATTAAATCTAGAGCATAAGCATTTTTGGGTGACTTAGCACAGTCTTGAGCTCCAAATAGGTATACAGAGGTGAATTGGGTGTGGCTGCTAGAAGTCAGTTTTACATTCTAGTCATTCCATGACTTGCTCTATTCAGAGTGGATGATCCCAGTGGAGTGGCCTTTCTAGGCATAGGCTCTAGAGACAAACTGCCTTCAGTGTGAACCCTGTTTCTGCTGATATTTGACATGTGACCTTGGACAAATTGCTGAAGTCTGCCGTGCTTCTTTTTCTGTCTCAGTAAATGGGGTATGTTATGAGGTCTCAGTAAACAGAATAAAACTCAGCACCAAGTAAGTGCTTAATAAATGTTAGCTACTTTTATTTTCTCCTTCTCTTGAAGTTACAAGTGATGTCAAATGATTACTGATTCACTGTCTAGCTCAATGTTTCCAGTTGGAGGGAATTATAGAGGAATGAGAAATACATGGATGTGCCATCTGACTACTGTAACTCCTATGTGCATCCAGATCTGTGCACAAAAGCATAATTGGGCCCATTGAATGCCTGAACACTTATGAAGACTTCTCTTGTAAGTGACCTTTCTGGTTTTTATGCAGTTAGGTGGATCACTTCTGTTTTTAATATTATTCTATTTGCTGTTTGAATTCAACTGTGCTTATTATAGCTGACTGTTACCCTGAGGTTGCTATGTCTAATCCTGTAAGACCATTGACAATGATCTATGGTAATAGTCATTTCCACACAAAAAATTGTGGTTGATCAAATCCATATATTCTATCAGGTGTGGGGCAGAACCTCTAAAATACCAGATAGCAAGTGGGATGTGGGGCATTTACAAGTAGCAGATTATTGTATAACTATTTCCTGTGTTCCAGCCTCCTCTGACCTCAGCTGCTTTTTTAAGTGACTGACCCACAGCTCCTGCTATGAGCCATATCCGCACACCTCCCCCCATGCAGCTTCACTAGCCACTCTGGTTTTGGATCCTGGCTGCCTTTTTGTCACACAGTCTTGCAGATCACATTAACCAAATCCAGAATCCTGTTGTTCCCTCTGTTCCTGGTGTTTTTGTGTTTGATGTGCCAGGCCCATTATCATTTATTCATTTATTTTTTCATTTATTCAGCCATCCATCAGGGCTTTACTGAGGCTCACTATGTACCAGTCACTGCACTAGGCACTGGAGATGCAAAGATGACCCACATTCTCTATCGCAGAGACCACCTCTTAGACTTTAGAGGGAAGAGAAACACAGGTGGATCATGACAAAGGTAGCAAATGTTATCGGGTAAGGGTTAGAAACATGGACTTTGAGCCTGAGTGCTTGAGTTCAAATTCTTGCTATGCCACTTCCTATCTGAGTGACCTTGGACAAGTTACTTAACTTCTCCATGTCTAGTTTTATTATTTGTGAAATGAGGAGCATCATTGCATCGACCTCATAGGGTTGTTATTGGAATGAATGTTTATGAAATATGTAGGAGAATGTATGAAATACAAGTAAGTGCTATATAAGTCTTTGTTCAATAAGTAAGTGCAACAATAGAGATATACACAGGGTATTGTAGGAATACTTAGTTCCATTAGCAACATCAAAATTTTTTTTCCACTCTGCCTAGTCCCATGTTTGAAGGCCACTTCCTGTATGAGAGAACAGAAAAAAAAAACACAAACAAAAAAAAAACAAAAAAAAGAGGCTAGAGTTTGATTATCAAGCATCAGGGTAACTCTTAGGGTAACTCAGGGTCAGCTTGTTCAGATCTTGTACTTTATTTATAGAAATAAGCCTTTTGTCCTGTTCCTTGGACCAAACTTTTATCTTGTATCTTTGGTATAGTGACTGGATCTTTGACTTATTTCTCTGCATCCTTAGTCTCTGCCTTACTTTGTGGTCAAGCCTTCAGTTCATCTGGAGCAGAGGTTCTACCCTGACCTTGCCAGTCTGCCCTTGAATGCCATTCTCTAAGCAGGGTTCCACCTACCTGCTGTCAGACCTTGCTGCCTGCATCTCTGAATATTACCTGCTCTAGGATTCTCCATTGCTATGTTAGCCACTCACTCACCTATTCTACTGTGTGAACACCATGACCTACCCACAAGGCTGGTCTCTCCTAGGTGCCTGATTCCTAAGCCTCTCCTTAGCCTTCAGAGGCATGTGTCTAGTATCTGGTCTTTCCATCTCACTGAAAGGCTGCTCTAGCAGCACTTAATCTTCCTACTGGCAGAAAGAAGGTGGCAAGGAAGAAGGGCTGAGTCATATGTTCTCTGTGTTGCTCATGAAGTGACCTATGTAATTTAGCTCTTGGTTCAAAGGGATTCTGGCAGGGGGGTTGTATTCGAGGTAGCTATAATAAGTGATTGTGCATAGGCAAAGGTATACTTAGGAGGATGGCTGTATAAAGTTTGTTACTTGGAGACTTTTTCTTCTTGATGGAAATTTCTTTACCAATTTATCTCCTTGAGTAATCAGCGTTGTTCAATACAGTCATGCAAGTTGTCCCAGTTGTACATTAAGGAAGTCACAGTGCTGCAGTTCTGATTTTTGGTTCCAGTGTTTTCTACACATTTTCCTTCTTAGTGTTTACATGCAGATTAAATGTTTCAGGAAGCCATGGGTTTCCCCTCTGTTTTCTCTCTCATTCCCATTTTGGCTTCCTTGGAGTTTTTCTAAACTTGAGTATCATTTAAATGTCAGCCCTAACAATTTCTTTTTCCATGGACTCACTTCTGTTGAATATGGCCACTTTCTTGAATAAGAACTTCTAATCATCTCCATTAAGATAATAACCTCAAAGCTCCATTACTGACTATGTTGTTGTGAGTCAATATTGGAAGGGAAATAAAAGGCATGGTATAATTCCCACTTTTAATGACATAACCTAATTTTCATTAGGCCCCATGTAGCTGTCTAATTTCCATTAGGCACCTGCTGGTTTCTTTAGTCCCATGCACAGAAGACAATCTTATTTTCCTTTCAGTCAGTCTTATTAGGTATTTAGATTTAATTGAAAACTTAATTATAAGTGCTAGAAGTCATCTGCAGAGTATTTCTCATGTGTTATTTTATTATCCATTTTATGGTATGCATTTATTTTCTTTTTTAAATTATATTTTATTTATTATGCTATTACAGCTGTCCTGATTTTTTTCCCCCTTTGCCCCCCTCTGCCCACCACCCCTGACTCCCTCAGGCAATCCCTCCACTGTTGTTCATGTCTATGGGTCATGCATATAAGTTCTTTGGCTACTCCATTTCCTACACTGTACTTTACATCCCCATGGCTATTCTGTATCTATGTATTTATACTTCTTAATCCCCTCACCTCTTCACCCATTGCTCTACACCCCCTCCCATCTGGCAACCATCAAAATGTTCTCTGTATTCACGATTCTGTCTCTGTTCTTCTTGTCTGCTTAGTTTGTTTTTTAGATTCAATTGTTGGTATATATATATTTTTGCAATTTTATTGTTCATGGTTTTGATCTTCTTTTTCTTAAGTAAGTCCCTTTAACATTTCATATAATAATAGTTTGGTGATGATGAACACCTTTAGTTTTTTCTTATCTGGGAAGATCTTTATCTGCCCTTTGATTCTAAATGATAACTTTGCTGGGTAGAGCAATCTTTTCATGACTTTGACTATTTCTTGCCAATCCCTTCTAGCCTGCAAAGTTTCTTTTGAGAAATCAGCTGACAGTCTTATGGGAACTTCCCTGTAGGCAACTAACTGCTTTTCTCTTGCTGCTTTTAAAATTCTTTCTTTAACTTTAATCTTTGGCATTTTAATTATGATATGTCTTGGAGTGGGCCTCTTTGCATCCATCTTGTTTGGGACTTTCTATGTTTCCTGGACTTGCATATCTATTTCCTTCACTAGATTAGGGAAACTTTCTTTCATTATTTTTTCCTAATAGACATCCAATTTATGGCTCTTTTTCTTTTCCTTCTGGCAGCCCTATGATAAGAATGTTCGATCTCTTGAAGTTGTCCCAGAGGCTGCCTATGCCTCCATCTTAACTGGAAGTCCATACTTATTTTCTTGATTCAAATAATTTTTATTTTAATATTACTTGACATTTACAGGGTTTTAAAGCACATTCACATATGTTACCACATTAATTCTTACAACTGTTCTGTGAGGTAGGCAGAAGTGTTATTATTCCTGTTCTATAGATGAAGACATAATGGCACAGAGAGATTGTAGGTGGATAAGTAAAAAGTGCATGGGGGGTGGGTTGTGCATCGGAGGGAGAGCCTGAAGATCTAGCACTGCTTGTAGCTCTGGCACTAAGTGTGTGCCTGCAGACCTCTGCTTCTTCACCTGAAAAGTGAGGGGCTTAAATCTGATGCTCCATAACCTTTCTCCCATTTCTAAGTCTGGATGACATCATATAAACACGTATATTCATATTTACTTTCCTTACTCAACCTCTGACAAGTGAGGAATATAAATACACACACACACACCTAAGTACTTCTGGCACCAAGAGTTGTGAAGGGTGTTAGCTGAGAGAACAAGGGAAATGGGGATGTAGGAAGAGAGGACTTATGCCTGAAAGATATAATAGTCATTTTAGCGAGAGTGAGGTGGCAAGTTCTGGTTAGGACAGTGGGCGATCCAGTTCAATGCACATCTGAAGGAATTAGAGAATGGGAGAAGTTGAGAAAGTATGTCTTTTTAGAGGAGAAACAAACTGGATAGCAATGACAAAGTTTCACTACATTGTTAGTAGAAACATGGTAACTATTAGAATTTTTTAAAAAAGCTAGTTTTTAAGAACATATTTAGGTTCACAGCAAAATTGAGAGTGAGAGAAGTATATAGAGATTTACTTTACACCAGGGGTGTCAAACTCATTTTTATGGGGGGCCACATCAGCCTCACGGTTGCCTTCAAAGGACTGAAATAATTTTAGGACTGTATAAATGTAACTACTCTGTAACTGTTAAGGAGTTGAAATTACATTCGGCCCTTTGAAGGCAACCGTGAGGCTGATGTGACCCTCGATGAAAATGAGTTGACACCCCTGCCTTACACCCTCTACCCCTACACATGCACAGCCTTACTCAATATCAACGTAACTATTAGAATTTTGAATAAACGAATAAAAAACACCAAACCTCAAAGCATAACTACTTCTAGAAATGCAAAACTGTGCAAGGCCTTTTGAAAAAAAATTGGTTTATTATTCTTTGTGTAAGAATCTTACAGTAACATTTTGGGAAGGCAATCCTTTCTCTTCCTCTCATTGTATTAGTTACAATGTTATGGCAGTAATACTCAGTCAAAAAGGGTGTGACAGCAGAGTATCTGTTTTATAACACATAATCTTGTAGGAATTCAATTCCAGTGCTTGCATAGTGGTGGCGATGGTGCTGTGTGTGTTTTTGACTGTGTGTTATTGTATTTTCATAGCTTAGATACTTCTTCTGATTATATAATGTAAGTCACTGGTATCTCCTAGAGCCATCATTGTCTTGAGCACTAGTAATTGCTGACAGCAGCTTGGCAGCACCATTAGAATAGCTCTCAACTGAGTCTGAAGTGAGGAAAGCTCAGTGTGGGCAAGGAGCCTGTCTATGTTAATCATCCTTGTAACCTGAGGGCTCACTAATAGTAGCCCCTCAGTAAAATTGTGGTTGAATAAAGCAATTCCTCCTAAAACTATGATAACAATGTATATAATCATTAACAGTGGAAACAGGTGCATGATCCATTAGGTGAACAAAGCAAAAACATCCTCTTTGTGTGATGTTAAGCTACCAGCGCATCATGTAGTACATTTAGTCATGATACTTAGTGAACAGCATTTCTTCATTTCTGAGACCTCAAAGCAGTAGAGTGTCCCCAATTTTTGAATACACAATGATAGTTTTGGCAGCTGTGTAGGCAGGGATTTCTACTTCTGCTGAAAAATCTGAATGAATAGCCCATGTGAAGGTTGGCGGGGACACTAGTATGGACCTCTTTGTTACTCTCAGAGCCTGAAAGTAGAATCTAGTGTAAAATTACTAGAAGGAACTTTCCTGTGGTCTCAGGTTGAGATGCCAAAGCAGAGACAACAGGGAACAAGTACCTTCATATTTGATGGAGAGGAGCTAGACCAACACAGGGGCTTGCTCAAAGTGCCCTGAACTGTCTCTGTGACCTGTTGTCCATCACCTATCTCCAACAAGGGTTTTTGGGAGAATTTATTCAAATAAAAACGTTATTGAGATATAATTTACATACCATCAAATTGGCCCTTTTAAAATATACCATCCAATCGTTTTCAGTATACCTACAGAATTGTATGCACACCACAACCATCTATTTTTAGAACATTCTAACCATCCCCCAAAGAAACCCATACCCATTAGTTGTCATTTCCCATCTCTCCTTCTCCTGGCCCCTGGCACTCCTCAATCTGCTTTCTGTCTCAATGGATTTCCCTATTCTGGACATTTTCATTTACATGGATTCACAATATAGGTGGCTTTTTTTGTCTGGCTTCTTTTACTTAGCATAATGTTTTAGAGGTTAACCGTATTGTAGCATGTTTCAGAATTTTACTCCTTTTTGATGGATGAATAATACTCCACTATATGTATATACCACATTTTGTTCCATTCATCTATTGAAGAACATTGGGTTGTTTCCACTTCTGGGTTATTATGAATAATGCTACATGAATGTTCATGTTCATGGTTTTATGAGGCCTTGGGAGAATTTGGCTTTTGTTCCCTGGAGTTTGTGAGCACAGGGTATGGAGTCTGCTCCTTGTCTGTACACGAGGCTGGCTGGAGCTGCCCTTGTAGAAAAAAAGAAGAGAGGAGGCTAGAGTTGGGGCACACTGCAATTCCATGATAAGCAAGATAAGTGTGGTGTTTATGAGGATCAAGTGGACACTGTGGGGTGTGTCATCATCTTGAAAAGACCCTGTGTGATTAATGTCTGAGCAGGAGCTAAGGGGGAGTCACTAGTGGTCAGCTGGGGAAGATATCATCCAGGTGAGGGAACAGGAAAGTATTGGGAATCTCCAGGAGCGGTTGGGGATTTTTCTAACAAATGCACAAGTTCCTCACAGCAGAGAGTCAGCCAGAATTTGAACATCTCCCTCTCAGAGGGTACCACCAGCCCAATGATGACTACCTTTTTGCTTCTTTGCTTCTTCCTCTTCCATATCCCAGTCGGAGAGGAACAACTCACAAGACTGGGTGTGGTTGGAATAGGACTGTGACCCACTTCCCTATGGCAGGTTATCGAAACCTACAAAGACCTGACCTGGAATGTAGGGGAGGCAGATGTGAAGAAGAGAAAAGAGCTAAGTTTGGCTATTAGAGAAGATTGAACCTGCATAATATCCTGAAATAAGACTGCTATGAAAGTAAAAAGCAACGAGAGAAATCTTAGAGTTTGCTCAGGATATTGTCTAGGGTCAGGAATAGGAGATCTGACATCAGGGTTGAAGCACCAGAAAGGAAGAAAAATAAAATAAAGCTACTTCCTGGTTGTATTCTACAGAGTCCAGCCTGATTAATAAACATGTTTTTGTCAGAGTAAAGTTATCTCTGAATTCAGACTGCTTAGGACCTTTTTTGAATTATAATAGAGGTGTTTTGCTGTAGTGGGTGGTGGTCTCCACTAGTGGGGCTGGCCATCAAAGGGCCTTGTCTTCCCCATCGACAGGTAGATGATCAGGCTGACCAGTTAAGAATAACCTGTTTTCAGTGACAGCAATCGACACATGACCCAAGCAGTGGCAAGCAGAGTCCTTGTAGGAATGTTGTAAATCTTTTTCTTTCTGAGATCCTAAACTATAAACATCACCCAAAGCTGTTCTTTCTGGGGTCATTCTTCCCTCCATGTGGATGGAGCTGGCTGGAGAATGAAGCCAATCCAGAGAGGAGTGAGTTGAGAGACAGAGCCCATCTGACTTGTGATTACATCATTTATTGAAAAAATTCTTTAAAAATCATTAGACCATTGGTATAGGAGTTAATCATACTTCTCAATTCTTGGCCATACATCGCTATTGGTCTGTAAAAGATGCCTCTAATTTAAAAAATTATTGTTCACCGTCATCCCAATTTCCTTCTCCCATATTCTTCCCACTATAGGCACCTACTTAAATGCATTTATATATTTTCAAAAGTGCACATGCATCAAAGAACATATATTGACATGGTCTTGTGTGTTCATTTTAAATATAAATAAATAATTGTATTATTTATTAAATATAAATAAATAATTATATATAATATAATAATAATTTAATATAATATAAATATTGTATTGCAGACTTCATTAAGTTTTTTCCCTTTTTCTGTTAGAACTGACTAGGTTAGTGCTTCCGGGTTGACTAAGTTTCCTGCTTCCATAAACAGTGCTGTCAGTAACAGCTTCGTGCATGTCTGGGAGTGTACCCAGGGGTGGAATTGCTGAAGCCAACTTCTGGATGTTTTAGTTACTACATAAATCAATAAATTATCTTTTTTTTGCTTAAGCCACTTGGCGATGGGTTTGTCACTTGTAACCAAAGGACTCCTTCTTAATCCTTGCCTGTTGGAGGTGAGGGCCATCTTGCCCCCATCTGCCTGGCCTCCCTCCTCTAATTCCCTTTGCAGAGGCCAAGGGTAATGGAGCATTTCTGGTGTCCCTTCAGCTCTCTCCATTCATACTTTCAGACTCAGTAACTGGTTTCTCCTTTGGAAAAAATCTCATCAACCCCATTTTACATGACGGATAGTGTGAATCTGTAGGTGTTACTGTATTCAAAAAGTATTTTAATTAAAAAAATCCATGTTCAATGCTTAGAACATAGAAAAATACTTTCAAACTTTGGAACAGCAATTATGTTTGTGACTCTCTAGAAACGGAAATGTCTGTTAATGTTAAAAATACTTCACTAGATCAATCATTTTAAAACTAAAATCTTATTAAAACAATATTTTCTCACCACAGGAATGCTAGTTATGAGACTTTGATTAGAGAGATTTCCTTCTGCGGTACACAGATCTTTCTTAAAGTGCTTTTATTTACTGAACATTTTGGGACTTCTCAGAAGTCTTTCTGTCACACGCTGTTGCAGAAACTCCCATTCAAGACATGAAGGTCAGTTGAGGTAGCTGAAGAATAATGAATTAGCATTTTATTCCTTGACAGTGAGCTGATACCAATAAGATGAAATTAAATAGAGATCAGTTCAATGGAAATGTAAAATCATTGATTGTCATCCTAACATTAAATGAATTCAGGAAAGGGTAGACCTGCTTTGACAGCAGTGCATGTGAAAAAGACATAGAGGTGTTAGGTGGCCCCAACCTAACGTGTGTCTGAAGAGGTTATTAGAAGCACCAATGCAATTGGAGGCAGAGGTAATCGCACTGTTGTGTTGTGTTCTGTCTGGGAGGTAGGGGGAATCATTCCCTTCTCCTTTGCTGGTTTTTACCATCTCTAGGGTATTATGTTGAGCACCACTCTTAAAAGAGACAATGACAAATGGGAAGCTTATAGATGAGAACACTGGGCATGAAAAAAGAATCTAGAAACTATCATGCCAACAAACATAAAATACAGGGTGGGGAAAAGTAGGTTTACATTTGTTCATAGGGAAAATGATACAATAATTAATAAATAATAATAGTACAAGAATAAACTGTGTTTCACATGCTCACAACTGCAAACCTACTTTTGCTCCACCCTGTATTTGGAGGGCTTGCACATGAATAATGGAAACACCCTACATTATGTATTGTACCTCATGATTTTCATAGCTCTTTTCCATTTTTATTATTTAACTTGATACTTACACAGACCTTATAAGGTAGAACAGGCAGATACTGCTCTCATTTTATAAATGAGGAAATTGAGGCTCAGAGAGGTCAACTTGATTTTGCTCAACATAGCATGGCAGTTGAATGGAGATGTTGGGATGATTACAAATCAGGTTTCTTGACTTATGTTTAGTGCTCTTTCAATTACCTTAAATAATTGAAAATGTAAGGCTTCCACATTCTATGCATTTGTGGAAGGCAAACCTAGGACAAATGGGTGTCAGTGAACCACAAAGCAACAAATGCAATATAAAGAAGATTTTTAAAAACTGCTAATAACTTTCCAACAATGAAAGGACGCCCCCCCAAGTTATGAACTCTATCACAGGCATTCTTCCAGTGGTGATTAAATAACAGTCCTCCAGTGATATTGTAGAAAAGATTCATGAATAGAAAAAGACATTGGACAATCTCCTTTGTTTCCATAGCTGTCACTTTGTTTGTATTGGATTGGGAAGGAAACAAACATATAAATATTCTGACAACTGCTTTGTTTTCATCTCTCAGTTTGCTAACAAGAGCTGAGGTCTGAAAACAAAATTCCACTTGAAAAACTGTATTTAGGCTGATGGCAGATAAGAGACTCATGGGCATGTTTGTGCAGTCTCATTTCTGTTTATCCATGGATTACGAGCACATTGGCGTTGCTGTCTCTTGCACTTCAGCCATTTTCCTTAGCACCAGTGACACATGCAGATGAAGGAATAAGAGAAAAATCGTGAAAAATCAGGCTCTGCAAACCGAGTTGCCTGGGCTGAGGGACAGGGCCAAGTCATCTCAGAGGCTCACAAAGTCCTTTGTTTCTGCAGCCTCAAGTGTCTTTATTTTTACTGTGTGTCTGAAGCTTATGTCATGATCGAGGTTAGTAACTATGGAGACTGGAGTGATTTATTTACCACTGAGGAGGTTTAACACTGACTGAATCAGAACAGGCTTCCTCATGCAAACACAGTGTCTGCTCATCCTTTATGAGGAAGATCTATGGAAAAAAAGAGGGATTAATGGAGCTGAGAAATCTGAGGGGATATTTTATGCGAAGGCACATAAGAGCAAAAGGGAGAAAAGGCTTGAAGAAGTACGGGGACTGATGTTCCTTCTCACCTGCATGTCTCTGCTTGTCCAGTTTTCTCCTTTTGGAATGTCCTCTGTCACCCAGAGTGCTCACCTTCTCCTAGCGTACCCCACCAGTCTGAAGCCCACCCTCTCTGCACAGCCTTCCCAATAAAACTAACCAGCATTTTTTCTCCCTTTTCTGACTGGCTATTGCAGATAGTTTCTGTACCCTGCCTATTTGCAATGGATTACATTGGACTGAACATTTTATTATTGTTCCTACGGCTATCCCACATGCCCCACATGCGTTTCGTGTTCTGCTCAAGAGCATCTGGACAACAGGTTGAGCAGGGGCTGAAAGCCAGCCCATGCTCCTTTCTCCATGCCAACAGCCCATCTAGGGGAGGGAGTGACTTTTCAGATTCTCATAAGACATCAAATGGACTAGTGGTGGCTCTGATTGTTCCTAAGTATTGCCCTTGTATTTGCCGTATCTCCCCAATGTGTTTTTATCCCCCTTGTGGGCAGGGGGTCTGCTGGATCTTTTTATGCATTACCCACAGGGCCTAGCCTTAGATAAATGCTCTTTTATAGAAAGAGGCCTTATCTGAGGAAGTGAAGCACAGAGAAGATGGTTTACAAGAGACACAAGGGAGAAGGAAAAGGGAAAGCAAATAGTTTGTAAATGCAGAGAACATTTCTTTGTCCTGCTTTTTTCCCTGAGCATCAAGGGCACATTGGTTTTATACAGTGTTTCTGACTCCTAATCTCTTGCCCTGTCTAATAGCTATGAACACATGAACAAGGGCTCTGAGCTTGTCAGGGCTCTGTTAGCTGGTTGCCAGAGCTGGGCTGCTTAGGGTGTGTGTGGTGGGTGGTGCGGGGTTGGGGGGGTGATGGTGCGAGGGTTGGCTGTGGGGTTTGAGTGATGAGGCCAGGGCTCAGCGGAGATTTGGAGTTACAAAAGGGAAGCCACGGAGATCTGCAGGAGATGACCTGACATACCCCACTGAATCCTGTGGGGAAAACCCTAAGAAAATCCTTCCCATCGCAAACAACATCTCTTTTCACTTTGCAAAATGAAGTTGCCCTTCGTCATCCCTCAGGCACAGCTGGGTCTTCTGCAAACCAGGTTCTCCAGTGGGACTTACCCGCGACTCCTATGGCAGAGTCAGGCCTGGCTGACCTCCTTACAGTTAATTTCACTCTTTTCATTGTCAATATGAGTTGTGAATGTGACTTAAGAAGAAATCACAGATGGCTTTGTTTCTTCCCCCAAACTTCCCCTACCTCAAACCCCAAACCGAAAATACTGTCAACTCACCACTCCGAGGAAACCACTGGAGGAGCCAGAGTATGCCTGAGGAGGGACTGGGGCCAAACGCCAGCTGCAAAAAGAAAGACCAAGAACTTACTAAAAATATGGAAGTCTAAGATTTGCTTTATTTTTTTTTAGGCAGCAAGAAAACTAGATTCATTTATTACAGGCAAGACTCATCAGCTGGGATGGGTTTCGAATGATCAGAGGAAGCAAAAAAAGCTGCTGTCACTGTGAGGACTAATGGAGTCCCTCCCTCTCTGACACAAACACAGACCTCATCAGCTAATGTCTTTCACATCTGGGTAGAAGTAGCACAAATAAGACCAGGGTGTGATGCAGCATGAGCAGGCTGGATTTTTACTAAACAGTTACGAAAATAAAGCACAGCATGAAACCCCTGCAACCTCAAGTAGACCCTTTTTGTTTAAATGCGCCCTGATATCCATAAACAACAAAACTGAAGATCGCTGGAAGGACATGTTGCAAAAACTGTCCAATGTTTATTCATTAGCATCAACCCAAGACTTTTGCTCTGTGGTATTCTTACCAACGAGATGATGAGATCTTGGTTCTTTTCTTCTTGAAGGAAAGATTTTAGGCAAAAGACAAAGTGCAATAAAGCCAGCAAGAATGTATTGGCTACAGCAAAAGCACAGTCAGGACAGTGAAACAAGGGAGGGCTTGGCATAGAGGCAGCGACAGGGGAGCATAGGCTGGGCTGCTTTAGCTCACTGGGAAGTGAGAGGAAAGAGGGCCTTGGAGACAGGTTCAGGGGGTTAGCAGATGGACTGCAGTGCCAGTATGTCTGTTTGGGGATCCTGCCTGTACTACTTATTGGCTGTGCACCCTTTGGCAAGTTACTCACCCTCTCTGTTTTTCTGTTTTTTCAGCTGTCAAATGGGGGGGGGGAAACCCGCCAACTACCTTGTAGGGTTACTGTAGGATTAAATGAAGTAAGTAAGGCCCTAGAACACTGCCAGGTTCAGCGAGCCCCATAAAAAGAGTGAATTCTTTTCATTATTCTGCAAAGAGAACTTTGTTCACTTACCTTCTCCCCACTCCCTACCCCCAGTCTTGGAACCCTCAAACTGTGTAGTTCATCCTCTCTTTTTAAATTTGAGCTACTAGAGAAGCCTCAGTTTAAAAAATCCCATTTCCTCTCTCCTGGAGGACCTGAGCAGGGACACATCCAAGGTGAGAAAGAGGTAGCAGCAGAAACAGCTGTGCAAGGGCCCTGACAGCCCTCCCACTCCCTTGGCTTAGCTTTGGGGCCTGTGGAAATTCCAGTACCTTAGTTTAGCCCAGGTTCTTGAGGAAGACCCAAAGGCTCAGGGAGGACTCCAGAGGGGATGTAGAGCAGAGCAAAGCTTCCAGCTCCAGCTGCTAACCAGACTGACTTTAGGTGAATTGCATAGTTTGGGACAATTCAAGGCTTATCAAGGTCACCTAGAACTGGGTAAATTGAAGAGGCCTCCAAGCCTGGAATTTCATCTAGGGGAAGGGAGACTTTAGCTATTTCCTAGCAGCGGTATCAAGGTGATAGTATCTAGATTTTTCTCAGCTAAATTGCACCATCAGCTTCTGTTTGGTATTACTGTCATACAGAGATCCAATCTTGAAAACCTCTGGATCTTTCTGTCCATGATCTGTAGGAAAGCCGGCACTAGCCAGGAGAGAGAAGGGAGGGTGAGAAAATGAGTCAGTTCCGGGAAGCACTGTAGGAAGGGAAATCAATCCTTAATAACAACCTGCTATGTGTCAGCCAATGTGCTTCATAGGCTGTGGTCTCTTTGAACCCTTGCAAGAGCCCTAGGATGCAGATGGTACAATTATTCCCATTTTATGAATGAGGATCTTGAGGTTCCAAAGGATCACACTAACAGTGGTGTGTGACCGAGTCTGGAACCAAATCCCCTGCTGTCTGATTTCAAAGCCCAGGTGGAAAGTTCCCAGTATTCCCGCTCTGACCGTCTTCTCCTTTTACAGGTACCTTCTATTCCTCATTCCGTCCTCTTCAAAACCTCCTCCAGAAAAGGGATTTACCGTGGACTTTTAAGTCTTTGTATGAATTTAAGTCAACATGCCACAGTTCCAAGGAGATTGTCTCATTTTAAGATTCTTTACCAATTCTAAAATAAAAGGCTTTATTTCATTGAAGGCCTTTGGAGCATTTTGGGAACACTACTTTTAAAATAATGTAACTCTTACTCTAAAGTTGGTCTTGCTAATTACGATAGCAGCAGCACCAACAATTATAATAACAATGACTGCAATAACATTGGCATGACATGTGTGAGGGTATAATGTAAATCATTTGTTTAAATAATTTATGTAAGTTATTTTATTAAATCCTCACCACAGTCCTTGCAAGTGGATGTTATTATAATTGATATAATTATCAATTTATGAATAAAGAAACTGAAGATCAGAGAGGTTAAGTAACCTGCTTAGGATCATACAACTAGCAAGCGTTAAAGGGTTGGGATTTGACTCCAGAGCTGTATGTCTTCAGAAACTGGGTGCGGACTCACCCTCTGTGCCATGCTGGAGAGAGCTAAGCTTTGAGGGGATCCTTTTGAAATAAGTCAGAGGGCCTCTTTACCGTTCTTTTTTTCAATAGATTTTTGTGCTCTGCTTGCACAGATGGCCATATACATGAGATGAGGTGGTAGCTAAAGCCTTGATTTTCTGTCTCATAAAAGTAGCAATGGCGTAATTCTGTTTCTGGCATCCCTGTGTAAGGACTTGCAAATCCGTGGTTACCAGATCATTAGCTCAGCCAGATTCTACACTGTGAATCTGGAACCTTGTCTCAGTGGGGTGACAATCCCAGACTCTTTTTTTAAAAAAAAACCTATATGGGTGATTTATACTAAATGATTTTCCTGAAGAGAATTAGGCCAAGGGTTGGATTTTAAACATGCTCAACTAAATGATCCCAAATTAGGGATGAAAGAGTTTATGGTCAGAGATTTTATAGGATAATGTTTTCCCTATTTTAGGTCAAGTTCCCAAGACTAATACTCAAAATATACTCAGTTATTTATGCTTTCTTGGAAGGACTCAAAGTTTATAAAATATAAGAGAAAGCCTGAAGACCATGCTGAGTGTTTCACTGCCTCTTGTGATGTCTTCTGTAGGTTCTGTTGACAGATGCAAAGAAGGTCCATATTTTATAGCAATCTATAACATATGTTAAAGAACAATAGAGTGAGTGAAATATATGATGGGAAAAGACAAGAATGGTACTTAAGATAGAAAGGGATGGAGAGAGCCAGTCATGATCATGCCACCTCTGGGCTGACAGCTATGTCATCCCTACATTGACCACCCACTGGGAACACCCCTTCTGGTCCCACATGTTCTCTGCCCAAGAAATAAACAGAAAACTAGAGCTACTCAGCAGGCTAATTGGGAAGCTACAGTAGTGGACAGGTGAACTTGTCATTGTGTCTCTTATCAAGGTGTGACATTAGCTTAGGCCACCTTCTTTCTGTCCATGAGCCGCCACATTGCAACCTCATCTCTGGTCTTCATAGTTATACCATTGGGGGGGAAAGTTAACATGAGGGACACACACACATAGAACTGAGTGTGCTCCTTTCACCCACTTGCACATTATTCTAAGTGTGTTCACTTACCCCATCTCATTTCCTTTGCTTCTATGATGTATTTTAAATTACTTTATTAAGCCATGCAATTTGAGCCTATTCAGTTTTGAGGCTCTGAGCCTTTCTGTTCTGTGGTCTCAGGGATAATTTGCCTGGTAGCATTCTCAGAGTCTACCTGCACATCAAGGTAAATTCCCACCCAAAATCTGTGTTGTTTCCACTGGGATCTTTTCACTTGCATCATCTGTCTCCTTGGATGAGATTCCAACTATGCATTCTTTCACTCCATCAGAAGATGTAGGGAAGCGCTGTGCCAACAGAGTTTGCAATGGAGGCAAAACTAACTTTGGGGAGCTCCAGTGTGTGTTGAAAAAGAAAGCAATCAAAAGAATGTGTTATGTCACATCCTGAATATAGTCTCAGGCTCCCTGCCAGGTAGTCAGTGAACATTTTTTATGAATTTGATTTCTTTTTTCCATTAGGAAAATTACCAAACCTCTGAATTAACCAGAGTAGCACAAGGGGACAGCATGTCTGTCATTCATTCAGAGCACATTTGGGAGGAAGGAAGAACAATGGTTTGTAAAAATGGGTCCATAAATAAATGATTTTAATAACTCTGAGTGACTTAGTCGTTCACATTGAGTGACCTCCTCAATATATTATTTATGCCCTTTCTGTTTTTTCTAATATAATATCTCCCCCACCCCCACCCCACCCCGACTCTGGTCACAGCACTCTATTGCCCATTTACTGTGTTTTGACCACAAACTTCTTGCCACTATCAGTCACGTGGCTCTAAAAAGAAATATAGATTATAAAAGGAAACACTTCCCACGCACTTATGAAATGATTTCCAGCTGGTTGTAAGAGTGCCTCCAATTCCCTCTGGATGTAAGTGTTTATCTGCTAATGCTCGGCGTTCAGGACTTTCCCTGCTCAGTTTTGAAAGTGGGAGCATGGAGATAAAGTCATTTTAAGTGATTAGTATTTGGGAAACATAAAGTTGGATGAAATAAACATCACACATGTATAAGAAGAAAGTTTTAATCACAATATAGTGAAATTACATCTCCCTCTAAACAAACAAACAAACAAACAAACGAAAAATAACAGCAATATGAAACTTCTCACTGTGTCAGAGAATACAAGGCATGGTGATTTTGTGATCAGGAGGAATGAAGTTGTGTGCTCAGAAGGGTTAAGGTCATAGGTGGGTGTGTGGAAATCCAAGCCGTATGTCAATTCATACAGTGGACGCCAGGTCACTGTGTGCAATTCCTGTGGGACATGGTCTGTTTGGCAAAGAGAAAAGAACCTATCAGGTACTCTGGACTGTGCTGCTGTGTTAGTGGTTCTGAAGGTTTTTCATGCTTCTACAGGTTTCTGGGCCTTGGGGATGACTTCTTGAGGACTTGCTAACAGGAAAGGAGTTAGGGAGTCATCACTTCCAGGCAACTTTAAGGAACAGGGAGATCTTTGGGCCTGAATTTATAGGGTTACATAAATATTCATTTTTTCCCCCTCTGACCTAACTCGCTCTTTCTGACTGTAGTGGTAGGTTTAGGTGTTAGAGGGTTCATTTAAAGCAATCCAGTTTTGGACTTCAACAAGACAAATGATGGCATCTACCAGAGACATAGTGGAAAAATAATCCTCAAAAAGATAAAGCATTGAGGTATAAAGTAATAAATTTCAGAGAAGCTCTCTAAGCTATAACTTTGCTTCAAAAAATCCTCTGTGATGCATCCATCAATCAAGGGCCTACATTAGCTTCATTTTAGCTGTTGTGGCTAAAATGGGTGGGGCAGGGCTCTCTGCTTTCTATTAAAGGACAAAGTAGTACGATTTATGTCAGAAAGACTTTCTGAAAAGGATGGAGTACCCTCCCAGAACCACCCAGTTTCTTAGCAATAGCATTCCCAATTGAAATCAGGGTGTTACTTCCCAAACAGGATTCCCCACAACACCAGTTGCTTAAATTGCTAGTATTTTTGTTTGATTGTTTTTTTTAACCATTGTGTATAGTTAAAAAAAAAGTGTGTGAAAAATCCTTGGTTGAATAAATTTCAAGGAATTACCTTTCTGTCGGGCATTAAAATATATTTAATGTGCTAATATGAATCACATGCTTGGAATCACTGGCTGCAGAACCTAATTTGCGAATGTCAAACAAGGGAGAGTACTTGTGATGAAGGGCCCATGCTAGGTTGCATGATTTACTTCCTGACTGCCAGTGGTTAAGCAGTGCCATTGGATGTCCCCAGGTGTGACTAGGGAACAGGTGTGAAGAAGGGAGAATGGAAGCAGTATAAAACAGAGATAATGTGGTGACAGAGCAGTCCTGATTGACTTTGATTTCTGACCCCTGTGTATGTAGAATTAAGGGCCCTTTTGGGTAATTCCTACTATTCTTGCTATGGACCAGAAGTTACTCAGGAAGGAAAATGATTTCCCTGGCCCTGACCAGTGTGGCTCAGTTGGTTGGGTGTTGTCTCACAAAGTAAAAGGTTGTCAGTTCGATTCCCAGTCAGGGCACGTGCCTGGGTTTCAGGTTTTGTTCCCACGTGGAGAGCGTTCGAGAGGCAACCTGATCAACGTTTCTCTCTCACATTGATGTTTCTTTCCCTCTCTTTCTCCCTCCCTTCCCTTCTCTCTAAAAATAAATAAATAAAATCTTAAAAAAGATCCTATTTAAAAAAATCATTTTCCTGACCCTGAATGTAAAAGTTTGGAAGCTCTACGACTTTTCTGGTTACAGTGTCTTGTAACTGCTTTAAGTCTCATGATCTCCATTCAGAAATTAAAATATCCAGTTTGAAATAAGAAGCCACACTCTAATCATCATTTAAAAGTAAGATGCTTTCCATTTCCAGGTAGGCCAATGGCAGACTGTGGTCAGTTTTTTTTTTTTTTTCCCATTTTCCCTTGCAATAGCTACTGTTTCTGACCTGGGGCAGGGAGAGGAATGAGAGGTCAAGAGAATAGGATGAGTAAGTTCTTTCTTACCTGCTATTCTCGTAAGATCAATGGGCTGGCAGTTTCCAGCTCAAGAAAGTACAGCATGAAAGAAAGAAATCTGGGCATGGCTGAGCTGGATGCCTCTGACTCAGGGACCTTCACAGGCTGTAGTCAAGGTGCTGTCCAGGGCCACAGTCATCTTAAGGGTCCACGGAGGAGTGATATGCTCCCAAGCTTGCTCACATGGCTCTGGTCCTCTCTGGCTGTTCAATGGAGACATCTGTTTCTTGGCATGTGAGCATCTCCATAGGGCTTCTTACAACCTGGAAACTTGGCTTAATTCTCCAAGGGTTTGTTAGGCCTACATGGCAGGCCCAAATAAAGCTTTGGTCTAGCATAATGACTTAGTTCCCACAAATATGACTTCTGAGGTTTCAGTTCTTGTGGGCACTTGAAGATCAACACTCCCTGGGGACCTTTGCGCAATCCACTCCACGCACTCATTTTCTGCTGGGGTTCTATCACTGCCAGCTGGTGGCTACCCATTGCTTCCCTTTTCACCCACCTCAGGAGTTCTGCATTTGGCTCCTGAGATATACACATGTTTAATCCATTGCATCATTTTCCAGACTAAGCCCTCTCTCCTGCTGTCAGTCAGTACAGCTTTGTCCAATATGAGTTAGAAGCTGATGCCTTATGCCCTGAACTGCAGGGAGCACATCCTAAGCTTTTAAAATGGTCCCTTTGAATTTTCTTCCTGGGACTTGAGGTGAAGGGAAAGCACCACTTCCTCCTTTGGTGGGGAAGAGGGACCCACCACAACATTTCCTCCCAAGTCACTGTGCCCAAAAACTCCTTCTCCATACTCTCTCTCAGCCCTTTTATATCTCCAATGTGAGTCAGGAGTTCAAAAGTAATGTAAGCAATTTTCAGCAAAAATCTTACAAAACTTTACATTTGGACTCCCACCTCCTTTAAAATGCAGCAAATAATATATCTTTGTGCCTCAATTGAAGCTTCAGTTATTTTAATTCCTGTTAAAAGATGTTTGTACCTATATCTGAATTTCTCTTAGGATGGTAATTTATCTTAGGTTGGTTTTCCAGAAGGGGAATCATTGGCTCAGAGGATTTGGAAAGAGGGTTTTCACACTAAACTCCTGGTTGTTTTTCTCAACCTTGACACTGAAAGGGAATGGTTGGGCTGACTCAAGGTGAAACAGATTGTTATGGGAAAGCTAGACCCTGTGTTAAGTGGTGCCAGGGTGGGTACTGGAATTTTTCTAGGTACCTATAATTTACTTACCTGTTTAGTGCCAATAGTTTGAGGTTCTTCTAAGCAGCTCCCTGTGCAGGAATAGTTACAGAAGGACAAGGCTCACGTGTGCAATGGAAATAAGAGAATCTTAGATGTCAGTGATTAGTGGAGGTTTAAATAATGAGTTAATATTTACATAGCTCTGAGCATGTGCCAGGCCCTGTCTTAGCTGCATCAACATTTAGACCTCACAATGCTACAAAGAGGCACTATTATTATTTCTGTTTTACAGATGAAAGGGCTGGGGCACAGAGCAGTTAAATGACTGACTCAGCTAGTAGGTGGCACAGCTGGCATTGAACCCAAGCACTCAGGCTGCATAGTGTGACTCTGACCATTGCATGAACTACCACAGACTCTAAACAAACCATTATCTGTTGTGATTTTGCTCAGAAGTTTTTGTCACATTCCCAGGAAACATTCTGAGAACTAACCTGGTTTCCAAGGAAGACAGGTATGAATGTGCAAAAAAATTGTAAACTAGTTGGGTGGGTACAGGTTCCACCTTGGTGGTATCTGGCTTTGTTTCTCTTCCCCTTGATGGGGAAGCGAGACACAGTCTGACTATGCTTGACGAATAATACATGCTCAGAAAAGGTTAGTTGTATGACTGAATGAATGATACAGATAACATACATACTAACACAAATGTCTGTTTTCTGCATGTGTATTTTCTATCTCATCTTAATCATTATAGCAACAGTATAACCTAGATTATTATTTTTCCTGTTATTACAATGAGAAGCTGAAGTTCAGAGTAATTAAAGGCTTTATCTTATCTGAGGCCATTGAACTAGTCAACCACGGATGGAGGTTCTAGACCATAGTGAAACCAGAAAAGCTGGCATTTGTGCTGCCTGTTACCACCAGAACCAATAAGTAGAGACAAGGATTAAATCTTGGGCATTTTACTCAGATGGCTGGCAATCTAGGATGACAGGTTAAGCACCCTCTAAAACCATCTTAACATCTCATATCAAGCTGACATTTTTATCAGGAGAAGAAAGGGTAGGTAAGGGGTTTGGAAAAAGGGTTAATTGGATGAGTGTTGCAGTCTGGCAGCAATTTTTCTAGTACTTCTTTATCTGTTGGTCAACAATTCTTTATCTGCGTCATGGATGATCTCTCCCTGGAACACAATGGCTCAGATACCATCTCCAGGGCTTGCAGAACCCCTAGGACACAAAGGTTGAATTGCTCGTCAGCTTGCTGGAGTCACATGGTCATGCATTCCAGTTCCTGGAATAATCACTTTCCACATGCATTAATCACTTAAGTCTATCAACTATGACTGAAGCTAAAGTCTTTAACTCTTGAGTTCTCTTATCAATATCAGGCATGTTTTTCTGTTCACCTAATGTCTGCCACTTTTGTTCTATGACCTGTTACAAAAGTAACGTTAAGTATTAGCTTATGTATGTCTCCTTACAATGGTCTATACTTAAAAGATCTAGCTAGTTTATCCCTATTTAGATCCCTCAAACTCCAGTCTTGCTATTAAAATATTTCCTTTGTCTCTCCAAATTGATTGTTTATATCCCTTTCATTAAAATTAAACCAGAATAATTTCTACATAATTCAGAACACTAATGGCTTTGTTAGGAAATCCTGAAATCTTTTTTCACATGACATCTTTTTGAATTAATTACTCCATTATGTTATATCCTCTCTCTAAGCACACACACAGTAGCTCTGTGGAAGCCTGGGAAGAACTTTCTTTCTCTTGCCTTCTGAAGGTGAAGATGTCCTGTCTCCATTACAAGAACAAATGCCTTGATCTAGCATCAGAGGACCTGAGTCCTCCTGCTATCCTGCCGCTCTCTAGAGTGGGAAAGTATTTTAACTGCTCTTGACTTCAATTTTCTCCTACATGAAATGAGAAGGCATGACTAGGTCAGAGAAGAGGTTAGGTGTTCCCAGGCCAGGCATCACTAATTCCTCCTGCTGACTCTCAGCGCAGTTCCCCTGGTAGGTGTCATGGATCCACTGAAGGTGGCACCTAAGGTGGAAAGTGAAAGCTAGTCACTGTCTTTGGTAAATATGAATGTTCAGCTCCCACACAAGCCTACTAGTTCTAATGTTTGTGATCTGGGACAAGAATACAAATGGAGACCACATATTACTTGTCTAAATACCTTAAAGTTATAAATCAAGCTAATAAACTATTAAATAACGTATGTTTTACTCTCCTACTGTGAAAAATATAGCTTCATTACAACCTGAAACCTCAGAGTTCTATATTGAAATGCGGGGACATGGGAAGAAACAGTCACTGGCCCTAGCTTACCACTTTTCTTCTAATGCTTGCACATTATGAAGGGCCTTGTGTGCAAGTGTGAGGTCACCCTACCCTGCATATCTAAGCTCTGCTAACATTGCTGTGAACAGCTGCCCTCCTCCAACTCCTTAGGCCTAGGTGTGAACACCCTGGTGGTGCAGTCCACCTTCAGGATTTGGGCAGAGGACTGCATAAGCCTTGGAAGGCTATTTGTTTAGGGTATGCTGGGATCCTGGTCTTGGGCAGGTTATGGCTTACAAGTTGATACATTCCACAGGCCTTGCAGACTCCTCACTCTGTGAGAGGGGCATTGTTGAAAGAGGGCCTGAGGGGGTTCTCTAAAGTGCAAGCTTCCTCTGATCTGAGTCTTTGTCTCTTCTAGACACCACAGGGTGAGCTCATCCTTTTTACCTCTGGGCATGTATGAGCACCCAAATGCTCATTACTCCCAAATTCAGATTTCTACAGAAGTCAAGGGAGTAGAGAGTTTCACAAAGGCAGAGTGGTCAACAGCGTCAAATGCAGCATTGAAGTCTAGTAAGCTAAGGGCTGGAACTTGTCCACTGAGACTGGAAATATGGAGGTAATTGATGGCATTATATAGAAGAGATTCAAATTCAAGATAATTTAAAGGTGATGAGAAATGAGGAAATGGAGGTAGAGAATGAGGAATGTAATGTCTTTTTCAAGGAGCTTAGCTGAGAAGGGAAAGCGACATAAAGGGCAGTAGCTAGAATGGGATTTAGGATAAAATATTTGTATATGTATTTACATGTAAATATATATATTTAATGGAGAGCATCAGAGAATGTTTAAGGGTTGAGAGAAGGAGCTAATAGAGAGGGAAAGGTGAGAAGTTTAAGAGAGAAGGGATAAGTGATGATGTAAGCAAGGATTGGCATCAAGAGCACAGGTGGAGGGATTGATCTTGAACCAGAGGTGAGATGATTTATTAATATTTTCTGAAGATGTAGATATTGGTGAATATGGGAAAGTTTGTATTGGGATGTTGAGGCAGGTCATGATTGCTTTAATTTTTAAAAAAGATTTTGTTTGCTGTTTTCTTTTGTTGATTATGTTCCAGTTAAAGGTGAGATCATGTGGTATTTCTCCCTCACCACCTGGCTTATTTCACTTAGCATAATGCTCTCTAGTTCCATCCATGCTGTTGCAAAGGGTAGGATATCCTTCTTTCTCTCTGCTGCATAGAATTCCATTGTGTAAATGTACCATGGTTTGTTGATCCACTCATTGACTGATGGGCACTTAGGTTGCTTCCAGCACTTGGCTATTGTAAATTATGCTGCTATGAACATTGGGGTGCATAGGTTCTTTTGGATTGGTGTTTCAGGGCTCTTAGGGTATAATCCCAGCAGTGGAATTGCTGGGTCAAAAGGCAATTCCATTTTTAGTTTTCTGAGGAAATTCCATACTGTTTTCCACAGTGGCTGCACCAGTCTACAATCCCACCAACAG
>VMDR010009597.1:0-33030 GCA_007922815.1 Macrotus californicus
TTTTTAAATAAAGAAAGAAACTATGGAAAGAACAAAATCTAAAGTCAAATATCTTTCTGCTTAGGCTTCTAACTACTCATGTGGAGTATAACATAAACATATTGCTTTGACAGTTGAACTGTTTAAGTTTGTTATGATAGGCCTGGATCATATTTATGTCAATCAAAATACGCTTACAATTTGTCCAGGAATTTATTGACATTTCTGACCCCAGGTTGTATGAAATAGTGATGAGTGCCAATTGTCAGTAGATTATTCAAATCTTGTGTGTAATGCTATTGGGCACGTCTAAATACTATAATAACTTATAACTAAAAAATGGAATAATTTATTTTCTCATATCTACATTAGTTTATGTAAATAACGATTCTGTTGAGAAATATCTGAATCAAGTCTTCATTTACCTCTTCAGATTGACTTGCTGCCCTTCTGCACCCTGCTCTGTGCCCTAGGAGGCTGACCTGATGTGGGCTTTTTCAATAGGCTCCCAGCTTCCTGGCCTTCTGGCTTGAGAGTGTGGTAGAGAGCCCCAGCAGGCGAGCAAAGGGAGTAATGAAGGTGAAGTGGGAGTCTATGTCCTTCCAGCTTCTTCCTAAATAAACTAATACTTGAATCCTTGATTCAGGGTCTGCTTCTGGGAGAATCCAATCTAAGACAGAATGGTATTTGTGAACTGCTACCATCTTTAGGATGGTCCTCCACAGTCTTGCTGGTACCAGCCAAAACTGCCTGGACCCAAGCTGTACCCATTAGATTCTCTTTCTCTGGAGTCTTGTATTTGGCCAGAGAAGATGTTGATCAGGGTGATCATAGTATATCACTTGTGTAGGAGAAACATAGAAAGCCAACCTGCAGGATGCGGAGGGAGGGTGGGGACTGAGGCAGGGGAAACACATAGATAGGTAGAGGAAAGGAGGTTGGGCCAGAGAATCAAAAAGAAAGATGGCTTCCTGTTCCAGGCTCCTTCCCTTTATAAAGCCCTCCTACATCCAGCTCCTGGTCTGTGAGTTATGCCAATATAGGTATAAGTATACATTCTCACTTATTTACAGACCTAGCTCAAGTAACTTCTCTTTTTATACACTTTTTATTTTTTATTGTATATTTTTCCATTACCATTTAGCCCCCTTATACTCACCTCCCCCCTCAATCACCACACTGTTGCCCATGTCCATGAGTCTTTTCCTTTTTGCTTGATCCCTCTACCCTCTAACCCAACCACCCCCCCATAGTTGTCATCCTGCTCTCCGTCTATGAGTTTGTCTTTATTTTGCTTGTTAGTTCAGTTTGCTCATTAGATTCTACGCATGAGTGAAATCATATGGTATTTGTTTTTCTCTGGCTTATTTCACATAGCATAATGTTCTCTCAAGTAACTTCTATAACACACTATTAAAGAGTCAATTAATCCAGAAAGCATTATAAAATTACACTCACACTCTCAGTGAACCAGAAAGTTCTGTGCCACTACACTCCCTGTGAGAATTTCCTCCCCGCAGTCCTGAAAACACAATGATGGCTAATTTCCCCACAGGTGAATGAGCAAGTCTTCAACTGCCCTCCGGTATTCAGAAAATCTGGCCTGAAGACTTGGCTGCCACGCAGAGCAATGTGTTTGTGGTCCAAGATAACCTAAAGTGGAACAATTTATTCCCTAATGACTCTAGCTGGAGTGCAGGCTCAAGGAGCTGTCCCAGATTGAGAGATATGCGGCAGCAGGAGGGAGTCGAGGAAGTCAAATATGCATGAGCAGGAACAGACTGTGACACCAATTCTGCAAGCTCCACAACTCCTGCTTGCTGCCTGCCAGCATTCTGAATTCTCATCTTCCTTGTCTTCGCTGTTGGGCTGCCCTAATGTGTGGGTGGGCATAGGCCACTTCACATGTGATGCTGTTACTGGGGAGCAGCAGTACCCTGACCAAAAGCATCCCCTTTCTACCAGCCTGTTGTAATTCATAGAATTCTCATTATAGAGTTGTGCTTTTGGTTAAGACATAATTTCCAGAATGTCACTGCTAAAGCACAGATGTACCATAAAAGTGCAGAAAAAAGACTGGAAACATAGTCATTGCCAATTGGGCTCTGCCATTGTTCTGTGTCTAAACAAGCTCCCCAGGACGTTCTGATACAGACTAATGTTTGAGAACCACTAAATGAAGGAATGAAGGAACCTCTCGTTATGATGTGAGGCAAATGCTCTGAAGGAAAACTCTACCAATGCCATTCAGAGGGTAGTTTTGCCCACTATTGTTAGCACCAGCATCATGAGAGACCTTGATGGAAATATACATTCCTGGGTCCCACCTAGACCTACTGAATCATGGGGAGGTATTAAGGGCCAGATCAAGAAACCATCAGAGGCCATTCTAAGTAATTAAGACTTTACATAATAGGAAAACGAGGATTCAAAGTCTGACAATAAACAGAATTAGGTCAGAGAAAAGATTAGATTATAGAAATTACATCTTAACCAAAAGCATAACTCAATAATGAGAATTTTACGAATTGAAATAGGCTGGTAGAAGGAGGGTACTTTTCATCAGGGCACTGCTGCTCCCCAATAACAGAGGCAGCCAGGACAGGATGAAGGAAGTGCAGGTGAGAAAACCTCGGGAGAAACAGTGTATAGGATGTGATGACTGATTGGATTAGAGAATGAATGTGTGTCAGAAATTCTCTTGACTGAAGTAACCAAAAAAATCACAATTTAGAATGGCTTAAAAAAAGAACTTATTTTTTTCTTTGATAACAAGAAATCTAGACTGAAACAACTGCTACCTTTGTTTGGCTCAGTGATTCAGCAATATCAAGGTTGGTGTCTCTGTGATTCTCTTGGCCCTTACTTAAAATTTGTTACCTCATGCTCTCACAGGTTGGCTGCTGCCTCTCCAGACATCTTGTCAGTGTTCACGGGCAGAAGGAAAAAACAAGAAAGACAGAGCCTGTTCCTTTTAATGAGAAAGCAAAAGATTTTGCAAAACCACTTATAGACTTCTACTTATTGGCTAGAACTGTGTCACATGACTACTTATAAAGTAGTGTGAGAAAGTGTTTTTCATCAACATCTCCATAGTAGAAAAAAGAGGTTGGGAATTGGTATTAAGCCCTCCAACTTACAGTATCTGCAAGGGTGGAAGGAGTAGACTAGAATGACTCTGGCCTGAATGTGGGGGTGACACTGGCATCATTCCCTAAGATAGGAAGGAAATGAGAAGAAATGAATATGGAGTGGAAAGAACATTGAGGTAGATTGTCTACTTGCAATAATACCATCCATTGTTGTATATATGACTCTGCTGTGTGATTCTGCTGCTCCTGCCATCAAGAGATATAATTTATTTCTCCACCCTTTGAATTGGACTTGGCTGTGTAATTTCCTTTGGTCAGTGAGACATTAGCAAGAATGACTCAAGCAGAACCCTGAAACGCACTTGCACACTGAGGCTTGCTCTTATTTGGACAGAGTTGGAACACTGAGACAATGATATGCATAAGCCTGGTGAGCTATAAAAAGAATGGTACTGCCCCAGCCAAGAGCCAGCACCACCCATCAGGTACATGAGGGAGGTGATTTTAAACCATTGAGTACCAGATAAGCTAGCAGGTGACTGCAGCTGCATGACTGAACTCTAGAGAAACCAGCAAAGCTGCCTAGTTGAGTTCAGCCCAAATTGTTCCTCACGGAACTATGAGCAAATCACTACCCTGATGGAAATGTCCAGGAGGTAACTGAACTTTTTGATCTGAGGCTGGACATTGAGATTTGGGAGTTATTAGCACAAAGGGAGTATTTGAAGTTGTGAAAAGGGACCAAATTGCCTCGGGACAACTTCAGGTACACTGGTGAGAGACTGAAAATAAAATGAAAAAGGAACAAGCATACCTTCCACGAGAGGCCATAAGAGGAATTTCCATAAGAAGGAAACTATCAACACAGTCATACGTTAAGGAAGTGTTAGGAAAGATGAAGATGAAAAAGAGAACACTAGATTTGGCAATTAGTAGATCATGAGGGATCTTGACCAGACTGGTTTCAGTAGACAATAGGGCCAGAAGTCGGGTTGCAGTAGGATTGTCATGGGTTGAAGAGTAAATGGGAGATAGGGAAGTAGATCATTTTACCTAGAAGTTGGGGCTATGTAGGCAAATAGAGGGGGGGTGGGGTGGTAGCAATACAAAAGCACACAGCCAAGAGGACTGAAATTTACTTTTTTCTTTTAGATAGGGGAGGCTTGAAATGTTTAGAAAGTGTTGGGATAGAGAATATATAGAAGTCATAATAATCATTGGGTCCTGGTTCCTAAGAAGCAGGAGGTATCTTAACCAGGGGAAAGGGCACAGTAAAACAACAAAAAAAGAAAAACAAACAATAACAACAAAAAAAACTAGAGGATAGGTGTTTGGCTGGCAAAATGACGGAAGAAAGCTGTAGATGTAGGAATACGAAGTTGAGGTACCCCTGCTTGAAAGTGTCCATTTCCTATGGGGTGTCAGAGGTCAGGGAGGCAGGAGGACAGTGGCTATAGCAGAGTGACGAAGGTTTGGAACAGCCTCTATAGGACTGGAGGACGGAGCTGACCAGGCACCAGTGCAGATTAGACGGGGTGCTGAGGTCCACCTGAGGTTTGATAATCACTCATTTTGCCACTACCTGTGCAGTTGTGTAGTGCTCAGCAGTCTGTGTGTAAGGACTAGAAATGTAAAGACTGGCTCAACCCACAGATTTTTCTCCAAATTTCATTCTCTGTAACACAAACTCCTGTTCAATTCTTCTAAGTGGTAGGACAAAAATGGTTATTTGACCCCCATTATTCATTCTCCCTAACCGTTAAATTTCATTTCTTGATTTATTGAGAAAGAATGAAAGAGAAACATTGATTTGTTATTCCACTTATTTACGCATTCATTGGTTACTTCTTGTATGTGCCCTGACTGGAGGTTAAACATGCAACCTTGGTGTATTGGGACAATATGCTAATCAACCGAGCTATGCTGCCAGGGCCCCTTCTCCCTAACTTTTACTGGACATGTGTCTTCCCTAAGCAAAGATTACATTTCCAAGCTTCCCTTCCAAGCAGTTAGATATGGCAATGTGACTAAGTTCTGACAAATGAAATATGAGTGCCAATAAATATCCTTATAAAACTGAGTATGGCCATTTTTCTCTCTTCCTGTTTCTTCCTGGCTGGAATGCAGATACAGTAGCTTGAACCCAAGCAACTCTTATGGATCATGAGGGAAAAGCCACATGTATAAATGTCAAAGCAACAAGGTAAAACGTATCTTGGTCCCAGATGATCAGAGAGCCAATATATCAACATGAGACCAGCAGCATCTGGACTTTATTTGCATAAAGAAAAATCTTCTATCATGTTTAAGTAAATTTTCTGTTATAGATAACTGAAGCTAATTCTAAATTTTCCATACTCACTGATGTTTTAGAGAGCCTCACTTGCATTGATATTCTGTCAATTCCAGATGCCTATGTCTTCCTTAAGCCTGTTTAAGCATCCTCTAGCCTCTTTTGAATACCTGTATCATAGTTTGACCTGACATCAGCTCTCCTTGTTTAAATCTCTGACTGAAGGCTTATCATATTTGGAGCACTTCTGCTTATATTATACTTCTGATTAAATTGCTGTAAAAACCTTCTGGTTAAGATGGCAGCACAGGTGAACACGGCTGGTCTCCTCACACAGCCACATCAAAATTACAACTAAACTATGAAACAACTATCATTCAGAACCACCAGAAATCAAGCTGAAAGGAAGTTCTACAAGAATCTATGGAAGTTCTATGGAATTAAAGAAGAAACCATATTGAGACTGGTAGGAGGGGCAGAGATGCAGAATGGGCTGGTCCCACACCCATGTGTGGTGTATAAAAATTCGGAGGGATATCTCAGGAGCGAGGGGTCCGAGCCCTACACCAGGCCCTCTACTTAGGGTTCCAGTGCCAAGAAGATAAGTCTCTATAACTTCTGGCTGTAGAAACCAATGGGGATTGAGGCTGTGAAAGACAGAAACTTCTGGGGTCCCAAGCAATAAATACATATCTATTAACAATTGAATCTAAAAAACAAACAAAAAGCAGAATAGAAAGAGAATCATAGATACAGAGAATGTTTTGATGGTTGCCAGATGGGAAGAAGGGGTCAAGTGGATGGGCAAGAAGGGTTAAGGGATTAAGAAGTACAAATTGGTAGTTATAGAATAGTCATGGGGCCCTGGCTGGTGTGGCTCAGTGGATTGAGTGCCAGCCTGCGAACCAAAGGGTAACTGGATCGATTCCCAGTCAGGGCACATGCCTGGGTTACAGGCCAGGTCCCCAGTAGGGGGCACTCATGAGGCAACCACACATTGATGTTTCTCACCCTCTCTTTCTCCTTCCCTTTCTCTCTCTCTAAAAATAAATAAATAAAATCTTTGAAAAAAAATAGTCATGGGGATGTAAAGTACAGCATAAGGAATAGAGTAGGCAAAAAACATATATGCATGACCCATGGACATGGACAATGATATGGGGATTTCCTGAAGGAGTTGATGGGGCAGGGCTGGGTGGAGGAAGGCAAAGAGGGAAAAATTTTGGGACAACTGTAATAGTACAAACAATAAAATATAATTTAAAATATTTTTAAAATGTAGTAAAAATCTCCTCAATTTTCCCTCAACTACTTTTAGTATTTTATTATTTTCACAGTGCTGTTAATAACCATCTCATCATATGTTACACATTTATGAATTCATTTATTTGACATTGATAAAATACCTTCTATATGCTTTGAAGTGATGGGCATCATGGAGAACAGAAATCAGTAAAGCATAAGGTATTCCATCAAGAATTTGACAATCCTGTGAAAGAGAGGAATATGAAAACAACTAAGATCCTAAAAATAGAAGTGAGGCACCCATATTTTGCATACTTAAGTATGCAATATTTAAAATCTTTTTCTGAATTCATCATTGTAGTTTACACGGCTGGAATTAGAACTAGAATTTCCTGATTCTCAATATTCTAGTCATGATATCAGATTCCATATTTGGCTGCCATCCTATGTTTCATAATCACATCTTCTTGGAAAACAAAATCTTATTTATTTGAAAATTTAAAGTGTAGAAAATTAGGACTTTGAAAGAAGAGGGAGATGGTTTAAGTTTATTCTCATATTTACCAGGCCCAGAGGTACATGTTGGGATAAATGGAAACAAATGACTGATGGGTTCTGTCCTCATGGATATTAAAAATAAATCTCCCCCTCTGGCCAGGTGGCTCAACTGCATAAAGCATTGTCCCAATACTCCAAGGTTATGGGTTTGATCCTTGATCAGGATACATATTAAGAATCAACCAACAAATGCATCCATAAGTAAAACAACAAATTGATGTCTCTCTCTCTCATCAATAAATAAAAATTTAAAAAAGAATTCACTTCAAAAATAAATAAAACAAAAAATTAAAGTAAATCTGCCATGTAAATGTTAAATAAAATGCTAACTAAGATTTAAAATTTTCCAAGGAGAGGTCCATGGTACCCAGAGAAGATATATTTGGAGCATTTTTACTTGTGAGAGTGAGCATGGTGAGACTGGGCTAGGGAAGGGAGGTGGAGGGTGGCCTAGAAAAGGGGAGGCTCCTCAATAGGGGTGAATACCTGAGGCACTGAAAGTCAGCTTGTTCAGCGGAGCTCAGAGAACAAAGGGAAAGGAGTATGATGTTTGAAGAGACGGGGGAGCCCTGACTGGCGTGACTTAGTGGGTTGGGCATCATCCCACAAATCAAAAGGTTGCTGGTTCAATTCCGGTCAGGGCACATGGCCAGGTTGCGGGCCAGGTCCCCATTTCAGGGTGTGCAAGAGGTGATCAATGCTTCTCTCGCACATCAATGTTTCTCTCCCTCACTTTCTCCCTCCCTCCCCATCTCTAAAAATAAATAAAATTAAAAATCTTTTTGAAGAAATGGCAGGGCAGGTAAGTAGGGGCTAGACCGTGTTACTGTTTTGGCTTATCTTCAGAGTAATGGAAAGCAAGTAAAGTGGTTTGATTTCAAATAGATTCCTCTGGCTCCTGAGTGAAGAGTGGAAACAAGAGGAGAGGTAAGAGTGGGAAGCAGGGAGACCAGTTTGGTGGCTACGGCAGCAATTCAGCTATGAGGTGAGGATCGCCTGAATTAGGGTGTGCTGTAAGGAGAATGACTGATGACAGTAGTTTTTAGGAGGACTTGGCAATGGCTCAGATGTGGGATGTGGGGAAAGAGATGTCAATGATGACACTTGGGTTTCTGGGTTTCTTCACCTGATGGATGGTGACATTATTCGGTGATATAACACAAACCAGATTTGGGAATGAGAGTAAGATATAATGGATCTTTCTAGAGTTCAGTTTTGAACATGCTGACGTGAGGTGCTTTTAAAATATCCAAGTGAAAATGTCATAACAGGCATTAAAAAATCGGATCTAGATTCACTTAGAAGTGAGTGGGACAGAAATGGCTGTAAATTGTCTGTTGGTTGTTTAGAACGGAAGTTGTAGGCAGGAATGAGATCACCTAGAGAGAGTGTGGAGAGATGGATAAATAGTGAGCCTTAGAATCACCAAGACTGAATGTCCAGGTAGGGTAGCATGAGTCTGTCTGCATAGGAAACTGGCTAGACTTGCTAAGGAAGAAGGAAGAAAACCAGAAAATGGTAGAAACCAGAAAGCCAATCAGGAGAGCGTTTCAAAAAAGGAGTGTTCAGTAATGTTGAAAGCTGCTGAGGGAAGACATGTATGAGGACTGACCACTGCTCATGGACTTCAGTGCCATGGCAATGACTTGGGCTCAAAATGTTATGATGGAATAATCAGGGTGAAAGCCAGATTGAAGGAAATTGAAGAGTAAATGGTAAGAAAATGGAAGGAGAGTATGGAAAACTGTGAAAAATTTGTATAGGAGAGGGGGGAGCTAGAGTAAATGCTAGAGAAACATGTAGAATTCCAATGAAAAGTGTTTTGCTTTTTTTAATTGCAGACACATTAATCCATAGCAGACAGGAAATCCATAAATATATTCATATACATATGGGAATTTAGAATATAAGAAAGGAGACATCTCAAATTTCTGGGGCTAAGACTTTTAAAAAATTATTTATTGATTGATTTGAGAGAGAGATCAACTTGCTGTTCTAACTTATTTATGCATTCATAATGGGGGAATCAAACCCACAACCTTGGTGTATGGGGGATGATGCTCTAATCAATTGAACTAACCTGCCAGGGCTTTTAAAAAAATTGATTTTAGAGAGAAAAACATAGAAGAGAGAAAGAGATTTGTTTTTCCACTTATTTATGCATTCATTAGTTCATTCTTTCTTTATTGATTTATTTTATTTTATTTTATTTAAATTGTATTTTATTGTTTATGCTATTATATTTGTCCCAGATTTTCCCCCTTTGCCCCCCTCTACCAAGCCTCCCCCCACTCCCTCAGGCTCTCCCCATATCATTGTCCATGCCCTTGAGTCATGCATACACATTCCTTGGCTACTCTATTCCCTATGCTGTACTTTACATCCCTATGACTATTCTATAACTACCATCTTGTACTTCTTTTTTAAAATTTATTTTTAGAGAAAGAAGAATAAGGAAAGAGAAATAGAGAAACATGAATCAGTTGTCCTCTCACATGCCCCCAACTAGGGACCTGGCCCACAACTCAGGTATGTACTATGACTGGGAATTGAACCGGCAACCTTTCACTCTGTAGGACAGTGCGCAATCCACTAAGCCACACTAGCCACTGCCAATTTGTATTTTTAACCCCTTCACCTTTTTCACCCATCTTCCTGACCCCTTCCTCTGCGGCAACCATCAAAACATTCTCTGTATCTATGATTCTGTTTTTGTTCTGCTTGTTTGTTTGTTTTGTTTTTTAGGTTAAATTGTTGATAGATATGTAAGTACTGCCATTTTATTTTTCATGTTTTTGATCATTTTCTTAAAGAAGACCCTTTGACATTTCATATAATACTGGTTTGGTGATGGTGAGTTCATTTAGCATTTTCCTGTCTGGGAAGCACTTTATTAGTCTTTTGACTCGAAATGATAGCTTTGCTGGGTAGAATAATCTTAGTTGTAGGTCCTTGCTTTTCATCACTTTGAATATTTCTTGTCAATCCCTTCTAGCCTGCAAAGTTTCTTTTGAGAAATCAGCTCACAGTCTTATGGGAGCCCTCTTGTAGGTAACTAACTGCTTTTCTCTTGCTGCTTTTAAGATTCTCTTTTTGTCTTTTACCTTTGGTATCTTAATTATGACGTGTCTTGGTGTAGGCCTCTTTGAGTTCATCTTGTTTGGGACTCTCTGCTCTTCCTGGACTTGTATGTCTATTTCCTTCACTGAGTTCGGGAAGTTTTCTGATATTATTTCTTCAAATAGATTCCCCATTTCTTGCTCTCTCTCTTTTCCTCTTGGCACTCCCATGATGTGAATGTTGATTTGCTTGAAGTAGTCCCAGAGGCTCCTAACACTATCCTCATATTTTAAAAAATTCTTTTTTCTTTTTGCTGTTCTAATTGATTGTTTTTTGCTTCCTTATGTTCCAAATCATTGATTTGATTCTCAGCTTCATCCACTCTACTGTTGTTCCCTGGAAATTGTTCTTTATTTCAATTAGTGTATCTTTCATTTCTGACTGGATTTTTTTATGTTGTTGAGGTCCTCACTAAGTTCCTTGAGCATCTTTATAGCCCGTGTTTTGAACTCTGCATCTAATAGATTGCTTGTCTCCATTTTGTTTAGTTCTTTTTCTGGAGTTTTGTTCTGTTCTTTCATTTGAGCCGTGTCTCTTTGTCTCCTCATTTTGGCAGCCTCCCCGTGCTTTCTACGTATTAGGTAGAACTGATATGATTCCCTGTCTTGGTCGCATGGTGTAATGTAGTAGGTGTCCTGTAGGTTCCAGTGACATGGCCTTTCTAAACACCCAAACTGGGCACTCCAGGTGTGCCCACTATGTGGGCTGTGTATACCCTACTGTTGTCATTGAGCCTTGATTGCTGTTGGCATGTCCACTCTCAACCACCAACTGTGTTCTGTCCAGGGTCACACAGCACAACCTCTAAAGTAATCTTCAGATATCTGCTACTTGTGCTGGGCTTGGAGGTGCCCAGGCATGACCAAGCTGTGAACCAAGGCTGGCTGCTGCTAGTGTTGGGGCCTGGGTCTACTTGGTGAGAGGTACAGGGTTCACTGAAGCCAGATGCTGCTTGTTTGAGAGAATTTAGGAAAATCTGAAGCCTAGGCCAAGACAAGCCATTCATGTGGAAAAACTCTGGAAACAGGTTGGGTGGGCCTGAAAGTTGGGTGAGGCAGGACCTAGGAAATTACCTGAGTGAGGCAAAATGTGTGAGCCAGGTTGATGGAGTCTCAGGTGTGGCCCCACCTGCTGGCTTTGTGGCTCTGTTGGAGGAAGGCTCAGAAAAAGAGCAAGGGCCTCTATCAGCACTTCTGTCTGGGAGAAAGGTGTGTCTCAACTCTCACCCTGATGCCAGACAATTCTGTTCCTCCCTGTGTATCTCTGCTGCCTTTTAATGTGCTGCCCCCATACTGGAGCTCAGAAGGAGTGAGTTCAAATAAGCCTGTGCATGGGTTTTTAAGAGGAACTGCCTGAGACTCCAGCAGTTTCTGTCTTCCACAGTCTCAATCCCTGCTAGGTTTTATAGCCAGAAATTATGGAGACATCTTCCTGGCACTGGAACCCTGGGATGAGGAGCATAGTGTGGGGCTGGGACCCCTCTCTCCTGAGATATCCCTCCTGATTTTTATCTGCCACATGTGGGTGTAGGACCAGACTATTCTGCATCTCCACCCCTCCTACCAGTCTCAGTGTGGTTTCTTCTTTAATGTTGGTGTCTTCTTTAATTTTGTCGCTGTAGGGCTTCTATTCAGTTTGATTTCTGACAGTTTTGAATAATAGTTGTTTTATAGTTTAGTTGTAATTTTGATGTGGTTGTGTGAGGAGGTGAGCCGTGTTTACCTACACCACCATGTTGACTGTAAGACTCTGATCAATCTGAGAGGGAGAGAGGAAGGAGGGGTGGACATTGATTTGTTGTTCCACTTTATTTATGGGTTCATTTGTTGCTTCTTGTATGTGCCCTGACTAGGCATTAAACCCTCAACCTTGGCATAACTGGCAATGCTCATATCAACTGAGCTACCTGGCCAGGGAAGACTTTTAAATAAATGGTATTGAGATGCCTAAATAGCCATGTGGAAATTATAAAATTGGATCTGTATCTCACATTACATAAAAGAATAAATTAAAAAACGATTGGATATCTAAATGTGAAAAAAAATTTATACACAAAGTCAAACGACATGACAAACTTGGAAATATTTGCAACATATATTTTATATACATATAAAATATATATGTATATATATAATGTGTGTAACATATACACACACACATATAGTGTATAACAGGTAAGGAAATGGATATATGGATGTAGATATAAAGAGCTAGTTGAAAGGGAACAATTAGCTGGATAAGTGAAGGGAAGATCAGTAAATAGTGTGAGCGTTCTGTAAACATGCTGGGACTGAGGATTGAGTGCAGAAAGACAAATAGGAACTTTCAGCAACTTCTGTGTTAAATGGAGAGAAAGAGGAGCAGGTGGTCTGATCTGGGTGGGGTTGGGTGTTTGATAGCATTTGGAAGCAAGTTAGCAGCCAAGAGGGAGTGGAGGGAAATTTGAAATAATCATGTTGGAGGAGAAGAGCCTGCACTGACCAGAGAATTGCCACCAAAAGATCATGCCCTGTTAAGTGAGTGCAGTTGGTGAGGGCGAATTTACAAAGGAGCCATTGTGGCTCCATGACTGACTTTTCCCTGGCAGTCCTTGAAAACCGTGTTGACTTTCTATTGTCTTGGGGAAAGAGGGGGGAGAAGTTTCTAATTTGACTCTATCTTGGTGGGAACATTTTTTCTACAGATCTAAGGGAGGAGAAGGGAAATGAAGGAATGGTCAGCAAGAAGCAGTTGAATTTATATTAAAAATACTACCGCCAACTCATTAAGTTTGTCAAGTGAAATGGTGGCCAATGTTAGACACAGAGAGAGACAGAGAAACTTGGAAAATTTTGAGGAATTTTAGGGACAACAGTTAGAAGGCTAGTGATACATTTATCTCATCACCTTAATTTACAGCATGCTCTCACTGCCTTTTGCAACCAGGTTGAGTGAGTAGACCCTTATTCAGAGCTCAAAGTCCTAATGCTATTAATCTCTGAGTGATTGTCTGAAGGAGTCATACATGGGTGTGTCTGTCTCTCAGTGGACTGATTCTGAGTGTGGTAGACAGCTAACCATTTGCAATTTTCTGGTTCCTTTCTTGTCCTCTCTCCCATACCCCAGGCCCATGCAGTTTGTAGGTTAATATACATTAACAGTTTTCTGTATAAAAACCTCTTCATGTCCAGGGCTGATGGGAATGATCCTTAGTTAAGTGTTGGAGCTTAGGGTATTGCAGGTGGTATGTTGAAAGAAAGAACATGGACAGAGTGAGTTCTTTTTTCAAAGGGAAAAGACATTCTTGTTTAGTGTGTTGGGATCTTTAATCAGAGAAGGATACTGATTCATTCTCCACCGAAAAGATTAGATAATCTTTAATGACAATATAATTTCAAAGAAAAAGCAAAAAGCCAGTCTTCTGAGATTCAGAGGAAGAAAAAGTCTCGCAGGGGTCCCACCTGGAAAGCTCACATCTGCCTCTAGGCACTGCCAGAGCACAGCTCTGTGGGTCCAGAGGACCTCAAACCAGAAGAAAGTTTGCCAGTGTGTCCTTGGTCTGCTTTGCTTGGTGGCTGTTAGGAAACTGATGTTCCCAGGTCAGGAGGGAGGTATCTTCAGAGTGTTGACATAAGAACTATTGAGAATTTTAATGAGTTTATTTGAGCCAAACAAAATATTCCTGGAAGCAAGATCCCAACAGACCAAGAAAAATACTTTCAAGAAGTGACATTTTGTAGTTTTTTTAATGCATTGGGAATTAAGGAAGATTACATGAAAGTAGGGATTGGACTACAGGATGGTAGACAAGATTATGTGCTTTCCTGAGAGTGGTCAGCTTTAGAAGAAGGGGTCTGAAGAGAGGCTCTCAAAGGTGCGTTAAACTAGATGCAGAAAAATGGTGGATGGGGCTCACTTAAGGCAAAGATAAGCCTTTTACTAAATAAGTTATATGCCCAGGGAGTGGCTATCCACCATCACCTGCCCAGTTAGGAATTTATTCCCCGTTTCCTCCACAAGAGGAAACCAGCCAAAGCCTGAGGTTTCCTTGCAGTTGGAAAGTAGATTGTCAGCCTGGTCCTGTTTATGTGGCACTTATTCACCAGAAAGGTCTAGAGCCCTCAAAGTCCAAGGCAAGAAGGTCTGTGCCTCTCCTAGGCAAAACACTCACACCCCCTGACTCGAGGTGGGGCTGGGAGTGTGAGGGAGAATGTTCAGGCCATGCTTCCAGGCATTATTCCCAATGACCCAACTTTGACTTCACTGTCCATATCGAGAGAGAGCTGACATGAAGGTATTTTCATTCCAAGAGAGGATTCTAGTGATTTGAAGGAATGCATTTCTAATGGTAGAACTTCAAGTACAAAGTATGACAAAGATATTTGGGGCGGGATGTTCTTCTACCTTGTATTGTTCAAATTACCTAATAGGTAGCCTCCCACTTCATTATCTTGAGAGGTTGGCTCTGCCCTTTGGATACTGAGAAACATTTGGCTCATTGTCTTCCTTGGGTTTCTCCTGGATTTCAGTCAGCTTCAAGGACTTACTGATAATGGGTATTTATAACTTGATTTTATCAGCAGACAGTAGGTAATTGCTTCTCTCAGAGAACACGGAGTGAGCCATGACAGTCACTTCAATAGCAAAGGGAGAATATGTTCACACACCCTGAGGTGCTTAGGGAAGATAAGTTTTATTACCTCCTTTTTGTAAAGCAAGAACAGCAGGAACTGGGAGGCTGCCGACTCCAGGACTGTCACTGCAGAGGTACCGTGAGCACTCTACCCTTTTGATGAGTCTCTCTGGCCATCCTCAGCAAAGGAGGGAGCCAGCTTAAGATAATAAGCCCAATGAAAGTGATGTCTTCACATTTTATTTTCTACAGCAGTCAGTTTGGAGCATTTGAGCTTTGTAGTTACACATTTCTCCTCAGTTAAGCTTTTGCTAATGATTTTCCCTCTCTAGGCCTCTAAAGCCACTTTAGCAGTGAGACACTCTGACATGGGGTTTTTATAGCACACAAGAGAGATGCTTCTGAAACACACAAACAATTTTGGTCACAGATATCTGGTATGGGACTGTGTCTGTTCTATTTTGATCATGTTTTTAAAAATAAATTATGACTTCAATATTTTAAAATTAAACTTTATTTTCAATTTTTTTAAATCAAAACTTACTTTTAAATTATTTTCTAATGCTAGAAATGTTATCATACAGAGACTGGGCCCAGAGTGGGTCCGCCTTGTGTGGGCTGGTAGTGTGGTAGTGTGTGGGTTCTTGATTTCATGCAGGAAGGATTTCAAAATATGCACCCAGGTGATTTTGAGAGTACATTTATTACCGCTGGGGACAGTGGAATGACGGAAGGGCTTAGGATAGATGAAGCAACAGGAAAGAGTCTTGGCAGGGCTGCTTTGGGTTATTTGTTTTTTTAAGGAAGGGAGAGAAACATTGATGTGTGAGAAATACATTGATTGGTTGTCTCTCACACACCCCCAACTGGGGACCTGGCCCACAACCCAGGCATGTGCCCTGACCAGAAATTGAACCAACGACCTCTCGGTTTGCAGGTCAGCACTCAATCTATTGAGCCATACCAGTCAGGTTGCTTTGGATTTTTAGAAACATAGGAAAGAAGTGGGCCATGCTGGACTGCAAGAACTCACTGAGAAGTAAGTCAGTGACAGAAGTGAGCCAAGGCAAGGCTGCTGTTAGCTCATGGGAAAGTCAGAGAAAATGGAGGTAGGGGGTTTGGAGACAGGTTCAGGAGGTTAACCTGGGATGAGCTGATGCTGCTTACTGCTCCCCTGGTTGCAAGTCTAATGGGGACCCCTAGAGTTTAGGAGAAAGAGAGCAAAAATATACACTTCAGGGAGAAAAGCGTGAGTGTGCTCTAGAAAAACATGCTTTGGTTCCTTTGCCTTGAGGCTTCTCATGTTTCTTTAGCCAATGGGAATCCTAGGGGAGGCCTCAGGGGAGGATCTTAACAAAATATTCATTAGCTTTCTAGGTGTGTCCTTCAATATGTTGATTACAAAAATGTGGATATAAAAGGATCAGGGTTATTTTCTGGTTAGTTTCATTTTTAAAGAATGTCCTGGCCTTGCCCTGGGACAGTCTAAAATGTGTAAACCATTTGTTCCTGTGTCCTTGGTTAGGGAAGATAAAACTTTGTGATTCATTAGCTGGCTATAAATAGCTCAAATTTTCTGGCCTTGTTTGATTTTTGTTTGATTATTTTGTCTGAGTTCCCTTATTCCATTTTTCAACGAATTTCCCTAGCTTCTTACTATCCTGCCCCAGGAATAATAACTGTGATTCCTTTTAGGATAATAGCATACTTTGTAATTTACGTATTTTAATATATTTTTGCCAGCCATTTATGAGCTCTGTCACAAGTTACCTACATTCTCTGTGCCTCAGTTTCCTCATCTGTAAAACTAGCATGATAATAATACCTTACTCACAGCATTGTTATAAAGATTAAGTGAGGAAATCCATGTCTTTAATGCCCTTAGCTCAGTCCAGAGCACTCTACCAAACTTAGGTATCATTAGTATATTATAATTGTTTTGAATTACAAAAGTAATATGTGCTAGTTGTAAAAATAAATTTTAAAAGATCCAAAGAGTATAGATGTTTATAAAGTAAAAAATGATAGTATTCACTCTTTATCCAGCCCCTCCCAATCCTCCCTCTGAGAGATAGTCACCATCTATGGACCCAATTTTTCTGTGCACATTTATGAAACCATCTTAGAACTGTGGTTGTCCCCTAAAACAACTGATCATGGACATCCATACAGAGCATGTCCCCTGGAGCCTGTTTACATAATGTGAATATTAGCTCCTTGCCTGATTGGTACGTGGTTCCAGCACGTATTCAGCACAGCTTTCATACTTCTATGCAGCCAAGTCCTGACTCTTTGCCTGACACCTACTGGGTTTTGTATAATGCTTAGAAAGATTTTTCCAGTTGTCAGCATTTAGAAATACAGTTCCCGGAGAAAACAAAGACTTGTACAACTCAAGAGAAAATTTGGAGCATACATTAAACTTTCTGATTCATTAGTGTGAGTGTATTTTGCTTTTTACTGGAGTTCAAATGGCTGAAACCCTTTTAGGTGTTGGGGATGCTACCTTTAACTAATGATGGGAAATGCAGGCATGAGGACAGCCCACACCTTGCTCTGGTCTCTTCATTGTACCCCACAGGCTTCCTATAGGTCATGGTGAATGTGGCGGAGTGGAGGTCAATAATTTGGTGTTCCATGTAGTTGAGCCTGTGGTCTAACCAGCATGGAGTGTAAGAACATCGTTCTATCTTATTTCCGTATTTCAGAAGGTCATTGTCAAAGACAACAGCAAAACCATTTGGAGACTCAAAAGTTACTGATAAAACCAGTTGAAGCTGCATATAGTTCTTGGCAAGTCCCATTAAGCCCTCCACATTCTTAAGACACATCTCTGAGAATATCACCCAAAAATACTTATTAAAAAGACAAGTGGAGGCCTAACTAGTGTGAGTCAGTGGATTGAGCACTGGCCTGCAAACTGAAAGAGTGATGGTTTGATTTCCAATTAGAGCACATACCTGGTTGCAGGCCAGGTCCCCAAATGGGGGCGTGTGAGAGGCAACTGATTAGTGTTTCTCTTCCTCTCTTTTTCCCTCTCTCTGAAAATAAATAAAATCTTTAAAAAAAAAAGACAAGTGGATATATAAAAGAAAAAAAAGCAATTGTTACATTTTTGAGAGGGAGATAGACTTTTTTTCTTTTTTTAAAGTATATTTTATTGATGATGCTATCACAGTTGTCCCAATTTTACCCTTTTTTCCCCTCTCCACCCAGTACCCCCTTTCCCTCCAGTAATACCCCCCTCTTTAGTTCATGTTCATGGGTCATACGTGTAAGTTCTTTGGCTTCTCCATTTCCTATGCTATTCTTAACATTTGCCTGTCCATTTTATTCCTAGCAATTATGCTTCTTAATCTCTCCACCATTTGCCCCTTACTCCCTCTTCCCCCTCCCAGCTGATAACCCTCCAAATGATCTCCATATCTATGTTTCTATACCTGTTCTGGTTGTCTGCTTAGTTTGTTTTGTTTTGTTTTAGATTCAGTTGTTGATAGTTGTGAATTTGTTGCCATTTTAATGTTCACAGTTTTGATCTTTCTCTTTTTCTTAAATAAGTCCCTTTAACATTTCATATAATGCTGGCTTGGTGATGATGAAGTCCTTTAGCTTTACCTTGTCTGGGAAGCATGATATTTCTATGAATATCTTATTACTCATGCCTTCCCCTATATTTTTCCTAAGAAAACACCATGTCTTATAACATCAGTGCAACTGCCTGAGAAATAGATAATTAATTAATATTTAATATTTTCTTTACAGAGTGCCAAATAATTGGATGGATCAATTTTTAAAAACCCAAAGGCAATTTTAAAGTCTTATAGACACTTATATACATTTATACAAATGTATATTTAAATTCAACAAACATTTATTCAATGCCTACTATTTCAAAATAGTTTTGTTAGGAGTTGTGAGGTTTTGAAGATAAAAAAATGGTAGAATTTGCTCACAAGCAAATTTATATTTCTTATTTATTTTCTAGATCTTTTCAGGGAAATATTTACAAGAATACCAAGCATTAGGAGCAGAATGTTTTATATTTTATGGTAGGGACAATTATCTGTATGGTCTCATATTAATCAATTGGGATGCTCTTCAGACACTGCTATAATTTTTAAAGGCATCATATGACAACCTCCAGGTGGTCTAGGATGACCCTTGCCTTTGGCGTAGTCTTCAAGCCCTAGTGTAGGCCCCTCCCACAATAACCAAGCCCTGAGAGACCAATACAATACAGTGGAAAGGACAGTGTGTGTCTTTCCAGGATAGATCTTTAAAGAATGGCAGTTTAGGCACTCTCCCTCTTGGGAGCCTGCCCACGCTTTTCCCCTCCCCTTTTTTTTTGCACCCAGGCATGTTACCTTTGCCTTTCTCCTAAACTCCGAGAGCCCCTCTTTTGCTTCTGTAACTTGTTTCCCGAGCCTACGCAGCCCAGTTGGCTCATTTCTACTACCACTGTAACTTTCTAAATAAAATCTCTCTTATAACTTTGATAGGGGAACTCAAGAGTTAAAGCTTTTAGCCTTTGTTATAATTGATAGGCTTAAATGATTAAGGCATATCATGTGGAAAACTGTTACACCAGAGACTGGAATGGAATGACTCCAGGAGGTCACAAGCAATTCAACCTTTGTGCCCCATGGGGTGTGCAGAGGGTATCTGAGCCATTGTGTCCCAGGGTGGGAAAGCCTGTGATGCAGATAAAGAATTGTTGGTCAACAGATAAAGAAGTACTGGGAAAATGCTGCTGTACTGCTACTCTTATTCAACCAACCTTTTTTCCAAACCTCTTACCTACCTTTCTATCCAATTAACGTTTTTTCCAAACTCTTAGCTACCATTTCTTTTCTTTACACATGGCTTGACATGATGTGTTAAGACAGTCTTTTAGGGTACATAACATGCTGTCTTCTCAGATCTCTAGCCATCTGAATAAAGCGTCCATGAATATTCAATCCTTGTCTCTACTTATCAGTTCTGATAGTGACAGACAGGAAGAATGCTGACTTTTCCTGTTTCATAAGTATTCCATGTTGGCAGCAAACAAATGCAACTTGAAGACTCTTTAGCTAAAGACACTGATAATGCTTCTAATTACTAAAAAATAATTTGATCATTACACATTTATAAAAATATGATGCCTCAAATCTTATGGGAGTTACTGTAAAGCTTAGAAATCAGCAGGTATGTTTAGAAAAAATATATATATTAAGAAAGAAATCAGCAGGTACAATATGGTAATGAAGGTTTTTATATGCTTATATTTTGCCTACTTCTAAGAATTATTAAAACAACAATAATGATTTAGTTTCTGTGGGTCAACTATTATTTCTTACATTTTCTGCAGGTTAATTATCAGTCAGTGGCTTAGTTAGAAGATTCTAGCTCAGTGACTTTCATGAGGAGATAGGCCAATATTGGCTGAGGCTGAAATTCCCTGAAGACTTAAGTGGGGGTTAGAGACAACTTTCAAAGTGGCTCACTCATAGCTAGCAAGTTTGTGTTGGCTAAGGGTAGGAGGCCTCAGTTCCTCTCTATATTGGCCTCTCTACAAAGCTATGTGAGTGTCCTCATAGCAAGTTGCCTGGATTCCTCAGACCTGGGGTAGCAATTTTTTTTTTTTCTGTAAAAGACCAAATAGTAAATTTTTAAAGCATTGTGGGCCATGTCAGTCTTTGTCACATATTCTTCTTTTATTTTATTTACTTTTCAAAATTATTTTAAGATTTTATTTATTTAATTTTAGAGAGAGGGGAGAGGAGGGAAAAAGAGAGGGAGAGAAACATTGATGTGAGAGAGAAACATCAATCAGTTGCCTCTTACACATTCTCAAACAGGGATGGAACTTGCAACCCAGGCATGTGCCCTGACTGGGAATCAAACCAACAACCTTTCACTTTGCGAGATGGTGCCCAACCAACTGAGCCACCCCAGGCAGGGCTATCCTTCTGTTTATAAAAAAAAAAGACATATTTTAAAAATACAAACATCAGTCTCATCTTACAGGTCATACAAAAACAGTCTATGGACTGGATTTTGCCCATGAACCCTAATTTGCCTGTCCTTGCCCTAGAGCAAGTAGTCCAAGAGACCAACATGGAAACTTCATTTTTTAAAAAAATTGAAACCAGAAAAGTCAGCATTCTTGCTGCCTGTCACTCTCAGAACCGATAAGTAGAGACAAGGATTGAATATTCATGGGCGCTTTATTCAGATGGCTGGCGATCTGAGAAGACAGCATGTTATGTACTCTGAAAGACTTTCTTAACTCATCATGTCAAGCCAACCTTTGTGTAAAGAGAAGAAAGGGTAGGTAAGTGCTTTAGAAAAAAGGTTAGTTGAATAAGAGTTGCAGTCCGGCAGTGTTTTCCCAGTACTTCTTCATCTGTTGATCAACAGTGCTTTATCTGCATCACAGGCTTTCCAACCCTGGGACACAATGGCTCAGATACCCTTGGCATGACTTGCACGCCCCATGGGGCACAAAAGTTGAATTGCTTGTAACCTCCTGGAGTCACTCCATTCCAGTTTCTGAAATAACAGTTTTCCCCTGATATGCATTAATTACTTAAGCCTATCAATTATAACAAAGGCTAAAATCTTTCATTCTCGCATACCCTTACCACTTTCATTATATCAGACGTTCATATTAATTTGTGAAGAAAGTGAATTTAGAATTGCTGGCCATCACTTACTCCATCAAACTCTTTTTTGAAAAAGTAGTCCTGGAGGGCCTCTATTGTTCCCTTTTTACAGATGAGAAAAACATGTCTCACAAAAGTTAAAGGCTATTGTCATAAAATTTGTTAGTAAGAGAGCTGGGATTGAAGCTCAGTCTCCTGACTCCATATTCAAGGATTTGTTTGATCCACTGTTGAGTATAGGCAATCCAGAGTGGTTCTTCGCCACAGTGTAACAGAACCACTGGGTTTTATTGCTCTGGGTTCTATTGCCTGCCACCGACAAGACCCATGACTCCCGATGCCAGAGTCTCATGAAAGGGAAAGGAACCACTTATTCAAAAGTTGTACAGGTTTAGAATAATGTCAGAATTCTGCTGTTAAATCTCACGCCCTTTAAAAACAAAAGCCCCACTACCCCCCGCCCCCAACACATAGTCCTGCCCCCCTCCCTGCCCCCCTTGCCAAACCAGGCCAGTCAGAGGTTCCATCTCTCAGGAAAAGAAACAGAAGTCTGTAGTTTAGCTGGGCAGATCCCTGTCTGTATTCCGGCTTCTTCCAGCTGTCCGTGCTTGCCTAGGCTCCCGCTGTCAATCCAAAATCTCATCCTTCTGGTGGGCCAGCGAGGTCCTTTTGCATCCTTTCAAACTGCATGGCCAACACCCCGCAGGGCTGCTACATCCTGCTTTTCTGCTCCTTTCTAAACTGCGTGGTCAATAGAGCCATGGTGGCCCCACACTTGGGTTTTAAATCCCAGAGCAGATCATACTCCGTAATCCCATTTCCTACTCCTACCACACTGGGTTACACCTGCCAGTACTCTGGTCTCTTCTGCTTTTCTCAGCTGATATTGTTATTCCAGGCACGCCTGGTTCTGTGAGGTGGGAACAGCCTTCAAGCCACTAGCTCAGGCACGGCAACCAAGGTACTGCCTCCTGGCTGCATCATGGGTTACAGTCATGCCAATCTCCCTGGCTCTGAGCACAGCAGGCACAGCTACTTGTCATTTCTAAAGCACTGGCCACTTTTTTTAGATATGCAAAGTAACTCTCAATGGCCTTGCTCAGCTTCTCCTTCCTTCAGCCATGTAGTGGGGGAACTTCCCCATTTTGGTGACCCCAATAGTCCCTGTTACAACAGGGCAGAAATACCTGTTCATCATATTATTAAAATAAGCATGAGATACAGGAAGTAGATGTTTTTCCCTAGTATCATAGAATGTCCATCAAGCCATATTTTTAAGGTCTTCACCACTTGCCTATAGTTGTGAGAGTGTTGACTTCAGATATTAAGGTCCAAATTTATGTTCATTATAAATACTGTGTATGAAAATGTAATAAATTTAACTAAAAGTATACTCTCAAGATATGATTATAGAGACCTAACTGAGCAAGTCATGGTGGGTAGTCAGGCCGAGGCCCACATACGGATTATCTTTGCCTTGAGGAAGCCCCACCCATTGTTTCTGTGCATTCAGGTTAACAGGCCTTTGAAATGTCTCTCTTTCAGATCCATCTGAAGCCTAACCACTCTTAAGAGAGCACAGCCTTTTGAACTGTCCTGTATTCCAATCCAAGCCATGCTTTCTCCCATCTTCATATAGTCTTCCTTAATTCCAAATGATACTGATAGACTGGGAGTGAACTGAGAGCATGGTGTGCAGCCCGACAATAAATTTGTGAACCACCCAGGGCCATGGCAAGGAGATTGAGTTTCCAGCACTCCTGCAGCAAAGCCACGTCACTGGCCAAATAAACACATGCTCCCCTGCCCACATGCAAGATGGTGGCAGGAGGAAGTCCTTACACTGAGCATGCACTAGGCTAGCAAGAAGTGGGAAAAAGCCCTCCTGGCCCCTTCATATACCAAATTGGGAGTGAGACCAGGGAAAGGCAGGCACATGTTCAATAGAAGTTAAAATGGCAGCAGGGAGAGGTGCTGGACCAGAGGCCTATCAGTCTAGCCAGGGGAAAGAAGGAATTGGTCAGAAGATGGACCCCTCCCCCACCCAAAGTGCATGAAAGTTTAGGAAGTTAATTAGTCATTCTGAGAAAACACCTGGTCCATCCCACAACCGAAACTAATATAAACCCAGGGGAACAAAGATATCTCTCTCTTGGTCATGGCTGCTGCTCAGGACCTGCACTCAGACGGTTTATTGGCCTGTCCTCGCCATGGGCCCTGGCCCCTGGCCTCCAGAAGGGAGCCTCTCTCTCCCTGACTTGATGGAGCATACCCTGATGCTTTTGCATGCCTTCCAACCTAGGAGCACAGAACCTTGTGGTCCTAGAACCCGAATGGCCAGTGGTGGTGCCAGCTCCATACACAGCCTCCAGGAGGGAGTCTGAAGCTGGAGAGCAGCTGGGAACAAGCTAAGCTACCTGGATAACTGCTTAGAAATTGACTGGGGCTCCAAGGGATGGTTCTTTATGATGGAGCAGGAATTCTAGGCACTGCCTTTTGTTTAGGACTCACTGAGGACAGCTGGGTTTTGTGTGGGTTTTGCAGAGGAGATGAACTTAGAGAAACCTCTGTCCATTTTTTTAAAAATATTTTTTATTGATTATGCTATTATAGTTGTCCCAAATTTTCCACCTTTGCCCTCTCCACCTGGTACCTCTTTTCCCTTTAGCAAACCCCCATCCCTTAGTTCATGTCCATGGGTGGTGCATGTAAGTTCTTTTGCTACTCCATTTCCTATACTGTTCTTAACCTCCTCCTGTCTATTTTGTATCTACTAATTTGTGCTTCTTAATCCCTGAAGCTTTTCCCTCATTCTTACCCTTCCCCCTCCCAACTGATAACCCTCTAAATGATCTTATACCTATGATTATGCTTCTGTTCTGCTTGTTTGCTTAGTTTGCTTTTAGATCCAATTGTTGATAATTGTGAGTTATTTGCCACTTTAATGTTCATAGTTTTGATCTTCTGTTTTTTATATAGTTCCCTTTAATGTTTCACGTAATAATGACTTGATGATGATGAATTCTTTTAGTTTTATCTTGTCTGAGAAGCTCTTTATCTGCCTTTCAATTCTAAATGATAGCTTTGCTGGGTAGAGTAATCTAGGTTGTAGGTCCTTGCATTTTATCACTTGAATACTTCTTGCCAGTCCCTTATTGCCTGAAAAGTTTCTTTTGAGAAATCAGCTGATAGTTTACAGGAACACCTTTGTAGGTAACTCTGCTTTTCTCTTGCTGCTTTTAAAATTCTCTCTTTATCTTTAAGCTTTGGCATTTTAATTATGATGTGTCTTGGTGTAGTCCTCTTTGGGTCCAACTTGTTTGGGACTCTGTATTTCCTGGACTTCTATGTCTATTTCCTTCACCAAATTAGGGAAGTTTTCTTTCATTATTTTTTCAAATGAGTTTTCAATTTCTTGGTCTTTCTTTTCTCCTTCCTGCACCCCTATGATTTGGATGTTGATATGTTTAAAGATGTTCTGGAGACTTCTTAACTTATCCTCATTTTTTTAAATTCTTTTTTCTTCTTGCTTTCTGATTGAATGCTTTTTTTCTTCCTTGTGTTCCAAACCATTAATTTGATTCTCGGCTTCATCCCTTTCACTGTTGGTTTCCTGTAGAATTTTCTTTATTTCACTTAATGTAATATTCATTTCTGCCTGGGGTTTTGTTTTGGTTTTTTTTTTACACTATTAAAGTACACAATAACTTTCTGGAGCATCCTGATAAGCAGGGTTTTGAACTCTGTATTTGATAGATTGCTTATCTCCATTTCCTTTAGTTCTTTTTCTGGATTTTTGTTCTGTTCTTTCATCTGGACCATATTTCTTTGTCTCCTCAACTTGGCAGCCTCCCTGTGTTTGTTTCTGTGTATTATGTAGAGCTGCTTTGACTCCCTGTCTTGGTAGTATGGCCTATTGTAGAAAAGTGTACCTGTTAGTTGTATGAGGCAGAGCCTTAGGTAATTGCCAGGGTGGGGCAACCTGTGTCACTGCTCAGTGGCTCTGTGTGGGGGAGGGCTAGCAGAGGGGACAATGCCATTGCCTGGCCTCTGGAGTTTTGCCTGAGAGGAAGCTGTCTCCCAATCACCTTGCTGCTAGTCACTTCACTTTCTCCTCATAAGCCCCTGGTTGCCTTCCAGCTATTGCCCTGCTGCTGAATCCCAGAGGAGGTGGGTCTGCATGAGTTCTAAGTTCATTGTAGGCCCTTTAAGAGGAGTCTCTTGAATCTTGCAGTTTCCTCTGCCACTCTAAGCCCCACTTGTTTTTATAGCCAGAATTTACAGGGACTTATCTTCCTGGATCTGGAACCCTGGGCTGGATGGTGTGGTCTGGGGATGGGATCCCCCACTCCCGGAGTGTCCTTCCCAATTTTTGTCCACCATACGTGGATGTAAGACCATGTGTTCCATGTCTCCATAGCACTCTGTATCTCCGCATCTCTCCACCTCTCAGCGCTTTTCCACACATCTCTGTGTCTCCACCCCTCCTGCCTGTCTGGATGAATGTGGCTTCTTTAAATCCTTGGTTGTCGGATTTCCATACAGCTCAATTTTCTGACAGTTCTGGTTGATACTTGTTTTTTAGTCTAATTGTAATTTTTGCTTTAGGTGGGCAAGGAGGTGAGATGCGTTTACTTACACCTCCATCTTGACCGGAAGTCCCTCCTCTTTCCTCTTTTACCAGTCTCTCCCTCTGGAGTTTGCCTTTTTGTGACAGTAAGCAGCCAAATCCCACTTTGGTTCAGTAACACAAATGTATAAAAGAAACTGAAAAACTGTCACTTCCAAGACCATTGGGATTTTGCTTCTTGATATGTCATCAATTTGGCTCAAATAAATCCTCATAACATTTTTCTACAGGTTTAGACCTTTGTTATATCAACAATATACAAGAAGTTACTAAGTGAGACACTGTCTAGGTGCTGAGTATTCACTGGCAACTAACACCCACACCTCCACTTTCATGGATCTTCCAGTGTAGTCAGAGAGCTTCTAGTCTATCTGATATTTTTTTCCCTTTGGTTATCAACTTATTGCTTAATTATCTTTTTAAAACATTGCTTGAATGAAAAGCTATAAGGTGTCTTGAGATTCATCAATTACCTAACCCTTGAATTTTTGTAAGATTTTCTTTCTTTCTTGAAGTTAAATCCCCAGGTATGAGAGCAATTAGATCAAGGTTTAGAATGACAAAGAGAGAGATAAGGTGATTGCAAACACCACCCCCACTTTAAAAGAGCTATTTCTGTCTTTCACCTAAAATGAACTTCTTTTTTGAATTTAATCTCTATTGTGTGTTTTCCATTACTATTTAGTCCTTTTATATATCCTTCCCCCAGCAATCACCTCACTATTGTCCATGTCCATGAGTCATTTTTCTGTTTTGCTCAACTTCTCCTCCTGCTAACCTCCTCCCTCCCGCTGTCATTAAAATGACTTTTTTCTGCTAAAAGATATTTGGCTGAAGTAGATGACTTAGCTGATGGTAGAAAAATGAACCATGAAGTATAATAGTTTTGTAAGATTGTGGCATAACCCAATTTTAACAGTCATTAAATAATCAATGTCAAAACAGCAGGGGATCTAAAAGAACTTATACTTTACTTTTGGAATGCAATAAACTTTTTGTTTTGCTGGCTCTGTAGATTTAAGGTTCCAATTATTGATGACTTTGTTTTAATAATGACTTCAATTACTTTTCATTTCTTGTGTGCTGACCAATTGAAAGTGGTAAGAAAGGATGGTCATAGGTATGCAATGTGGCTAGGAAAGTCACTCCAGACTTCAGAAATTTGCTCCAGGAAGCTCATCAGAGAGATAAACCTATAGAAAAGCCACAGGGGAACAAATGAGAATACTTTATAAGTAAACAAACTTGTTTTTCAAGGAAAGAGTGACAATGGCAAAAGACGTCAATGGTTATTTCGCTGATAACACATCAAGAAGAAGTCAGGTTTTTAGACATCTTTAAGAGTATAAAGGTTGAGGGGGGAGTTGGAGATGGGGTGTGGAGGAGATTTGGGAAGAAATATCCATTCATACATATAACAGCACTTTGTGAGCACTTATATTCACTGGGCTGGGCTCTGGACTATGACTTTGAAATACATATGGTTTGTGCTGTCAACAATCTATTGTGGGAAAACAGAAAAGAAAAAAGAATTTAGAGTACTTAGGAAATGAAGGAATGTGAGCATTCCTGGAAGGGATAACTAACTCACACTTGACAAGTCAGAGAAGGTTTCCTGGAATAATTCTTAAAAGCTGAGATCTTAAGAAAGATGAGAGATACCAAAGAATAGGAGAGTAGGGCATTTCTAAAAGAGAACACTGTATAGATAAAAGACTCAGATACAAGAGAGAGGAAGCATGGAGTATTTCAGGCAAAGAAAATAGTACATGGGTACAGGGTTGGGAAATAGTGATGGGAGATATGTGTAGGAGTCTTCTAAGGCTGGTGAACTTTGAACTTTAGCTCGAAGGCAAGGCAGTGATGTGCTCACTCCTCATTTTGAAAAGAAAACTCTGACTGCAGGGGTTTGGGAAGATGTCATCACCCAGTTGACAGATAACGGTGGACTCTACTCAAAAAGTTGCAGTGAGGATAGAGAGAATTAGGAGATCAATTAATAGACCTTTAAAAGAAAAAAAAACAGCAGGATTTGATCATTTGACTATTGATAGATAGCTACAGGCTGACAAAAGAGGAGGGAAAATTTCTGGCTTTGGTAACTAAATGGGCCAACTCACTGACACAGGAGACACAGAGGTAGGAGCAGTTGATCGGAAGGTGAGGGAAGGTTGCATTAAAGGTGGCTGGAGGATATGTTGAGTTGAATCTCAGGAGGAGACTAGGCTTAGAGGTTTTGGAGTCATCTGCATAGAAGGCAGAAGACTCAAGATAGAACCCTGAGACAGTTTCACATGGGAGAGAAAGAAGAGCATATAAAGGAGATTTAGATGGGCTTTTGAGAGAGGTAAGAGAAAAATCGCAAGAAGGTGGTATCAGGGAAACCCAGGGACCAAAGCTTGCCAGAGGGAAGGAGTGGTCAACAACGTTCAATGCCATTGAGAACCACATAGAAGCGGCAAACTCAATTGAGAGATTTTCTACAAAATAAGTGATCTGTACTCTTTAAGAAAAATAAAGAAAGACCGAGAAACAGAGACTAAAGGATATAGAAACTCATTTGCAATGCATGATCCAGGATTTTCTTTTGCTACATCTTTTATCATTTTAATGGTTGCATAATAATTATTATTAATTTCATTCAATTATATTTGGGTTTGTCATTTTTCTGAAAAAAGAGAGTAACTTAACGTCATTCTAGACTTTCTCTAACCACAAAGTATTCTGTTACTTTGGAGTTTTTATAAGATGTCACATAATAAAAGTGAACATCAAAATTATACACTTTGATTGCTAATGCACTGTCAACAAAAGAATGTCCAGCCTATAGAAAAGTTTTTTCAGAGTTCATTTGAGCTAAAATTTTTCTTTTTTTTTTTCCCAGTGTGTCAGGCCTTCTGCTCATCATGCCCTCCAAAATATCCTTCCACCCCCAAACTCACTAGGCCCTCCCAGACAAGGGGCCCTCATTTGGATGCCCAGGAGCCTGGCAGCCTCAGTCACTGGACCCCACCAGCACAGCCTGACCCCACCGCCCCTTCTTCCTCCCACCATCTCTCTCCACCGTTGGCCCAGACTCACCCTCTGGAGACACAGGTTCTTGCTTCCTGGATGCTGCTGAGCCTGCCGCATTTTTTATTTTTTATTTTTTTGATTTGAGGACATACCCAGAAGAAAAATCTCAACAGATTGATAAAATATTTTAGATCACAGCAGTTCTGCAGCTTATTTTATATATTAAAAGCAAAAGAGAAGAGGTAAAGAGTGTTATGAAATCCGTGATGGTAGATTAAAGGGGGGGAAGCAAAGTGGGGAGATCTCTAGAATTCAATAAAAAGCAAAATGGAGAAACACGTATTTCTTTTATATTGGTGGGTACAGGATAGTTAATATTTAACATTTACAGCACATAGAGAATGTATTCAGGGAACAAGAAAACAATGAGGAGTTTCATGGTCTTGTGCTCTGGTGGTACAGGATGCATTTCCGAGGGGTCTAGAAAAGAGAATTACTCTGCTCTTTGAAAAGTACTATATGTTATCTTAAATGCATAAGTACAACAAACAGAGCTCACTTAAGGTAAAGACTGACCTTTGCTAATAAGCTATAGGCTATATGTAACTAACTACCTACCATAGTTCTCCCAGTTAGGAATTTATAATCAGATCATTCTATGTGGTTATTCACAGTCATCAAGTTTGTAAAGCCTGCCATATGCCACCACCCACCCCAGCTTGTCAGGTTTAATATATGCCCCTTTTTTTGTTCATAGCACAAAGCTGGAAGAGAAAATAAAATTTACAGTTGCCGTGCTAGGTTTGTATGAATGTGAAGGAAAGTTAGTTTTATTTCTTATTGTATCTTTAAATTTGCCTTCAAAAGTTCTCCACATCGCCTAGGGTGTCTTATCTCATAGTATCTGGCATGTGATTTACCAAATCTCAGGTTATGCTATTTAAAATATTAACCTCAAGTGAAGGACTCCTAATTTATGGAGTCCTATCCAAAAGTAGGCATCTATAGGAGGCTGTAAGCGTACAAGACTCTTTCAAGAACACGGTGAAACGGGTCAATAACCCTCAGTCGCTTTCTCTGTTGTCCTGCAGTTCTGGCAGTCGTGTACAGCTACCTGCATGCAACGTATTAAAATATGTTCATTCTCTTTGTTAACTTCTCTCTACTTTTTATGTTTTTTTTAAATGTAGACATTCACATTTTTAAAAACTTTAAATAGCTTCCAGGTTTCCTTTAGTGGCCACCAAATGCATTTCATCGAGAAACCTTCTCTAGAATTCGCCCAAATTAGCCATGTACCTGCGGAAAGCTTTTTTTGGCTGGGTGATGCCCTTAGTCAAAATGGCCGCAGCTACTTTCCGTTGCCCTTGCTTGCCCTCAGCAAAGATGGTTTCAAACCTGTGGTTTCCCATAACAAACATGGCGCTCCTGCTTCCGGATTCTCGGTTGCCGCTGCTGCGGGGTGGTGAGTGTAATGACGAGTTTTTTGGCGGGTTGTCTGGGTTGACTTAGAAATGGCTTGGGACTGAGAGCAGAGAAGGGGTCCCCACAGCGCTTCACATCGTTGTATCACCGTTGTGAAGTTATGGCCGCTTCTCCTGGCAGTTTCTGCCCATCCACCCCCTCCCCCACCCAACATGTGGGATCTGCAGCTTCTGCAGCCTTGGCTTTGGCGAATCCGGGGAATTTGCAGGCAGTTGGTGAGCTTAGGTTCTTCTTCTTTTTTTTTTTTTAAAAAACCCCAGCTTTGTTGATATATAATTTGCATAAAATAAAATTCACCTTGTTAAAAGTTTGGTGACATGGCTTAGCAAAAGCCATCCAATTTTGGGCCTGTTGTCGTTTTTTACCACTAGCTTTCTTTTTTTTTTTTAGATAATGGTTTCAAAGTTTTTGCTTGTAGCGTGTGTCAGAACTTCATTCCTTTATTGCTGAAAAATATTTCATGTATACATATGCTAAGTTTTATTCATCCCTTCACTAGCTGATGGACGTTTGTTTTCACTTTTTGTGTATTTTGAATAAAGCTGCTGTGAGCATTTGTGTAAGGCTTGTGTGAGCACATGTGTTTTGTTTCTTTTCTTTACGTGTTTTTATTTCTTGCGCATATACCCACAAGTGGAATTGCCTGGACAAAGTGTAACTCTGTTTAACCTTTGAAACACTGGCAAACTGTTTTCCAAAGAGCTTGGACCATTTTACTTTTTTGTATGTGGATATCCAGTTATCTCAGTGTTGAAAAGACAGACTTTTCCCCTTAGAATTGTTTCAGCACCCAGTGGGAAAATCAGTTGATGAGTAGACATTTTTCCACAGAAGACATACAGATGGCAAACAGACCCGTGAAAAGATGTGTAACATCACTAATCATCAGGGAAATATAAATCAAAACCACAATCAGATATCAGCTCATAACTGTCAGAATGGCTGTTATCAAAAAGACAATAAATAAGAAGTGTTGGTGAGGATGTGGAGAAAAGGAAACCCTCATGCACTGTTGGTGAGAATATAAAATGGTGTAGCCACTATGGAAAACAGTTTGGAGGTCCCTCAAAAAAATAACAGTTCAGCAATTTCACTTATGGCTATTTATTTCAAGAAAACGAAAACACTAATTTGAAAAGATAAGCCCTGTGTTTATTGAAGCATTAGTTATAATTGCCAAGATACAAAGCAATCTAAGTGTCCATCAATAGATGAATGAATAGAGAACATGTGGTATATATGAGGGGGAAGCCCCACAAAACCCACAGGATTTATTTATAAAAAATTGTGTATTTATTCCTACATGTTTAAATTTCAGTCACCTTCCAAGTAGTCTTCATTGGATGCAATACACCTATTGAGATGTTTTTCTACTGTTCAAAACAGTTTTTGAACTTGTCAATTCTGATCCTTTTTAGTGCTTCTGCCATTTTTTGTTTCACCTCTTCCACATCTATAAAACATTTCCCTTTGAGGATTGTTTTCATCTGGGGAAACAAGAAAAAGTCGCTAAGGGCGAGATCAGGCGAATGGAGGGTTGGGGCATGGAGGTCATTATGTTTTTGGTCAAAAACTGCTGAACACTCAGTTTGGTGTGGGCAGGGGCACTCGTAAATCACCCAATGTGAAATGGGCAAATGCGTTGAAAGAGTCTTCAAAAAAATTCACTGAAGCTGAATGCAGCCTCTCACAACAACACCAGCTGGTACACTGATACAGACGGTTCCTAGAACACTCCCGTAGCAGGGGAAGCCTGTACTACAAGGAACCCGCCCTCCAGAAGATAATTCCAGTTTGGGGGATCCCCTGCTGTATATAGAATGGAATGTTTCTCAGCCATAAAAAAAGAATGAAATCTTGCTATTTGGGATAACATGGATGGATCTAGTATGCTAAGTGAAATAAGTCAGAGAAAGACAAATACCGTATAATGTCACTTATATGTGGAATCTCAAACAAAGCACAATAAAAACAGACTCATAGATACAGAGAACAAACTTATAGTTGCCAAAGGTGAGGGGGGTGGGGGAATTAGAAAAATTAGTGAAGGGAATTAAGAGAGACAGACTTTTAGTTATGAAGTAAGTCACCAGGATGTAATATAAAGAATAGGGACTATAGTAATGTTGTAATAACTGTATGGAAATATGATTACAAGACTTACTGTGGTGATCATTTCATAAGGTTATGAATATTGAATCCCTATGTTGTACACCTGAAAGTAATATAATATTGCATATCAACTATACTTCAATTTAAGAAGAAAAAATCAGTTGACTGTAAATGTAAGATTTTATATCCGGACCCTCAGTTCTATTCCATTGATCTATATGTCTAATCTTTTGCCAGTACTC
>VMDR010009598.1:0-27500 GCA_007922815.1 Macrotus californicus
AGAAACGAGACAAGAGAACATTTCATTATATTCAACTTTGAGACACCAAGATCAGGAGCTAGGTTTTATAATAAAATAAGCTAACTCCAAATTATTTTTTTATGAAGCTTTGCAAACCTGTGGTCATTTCTGAGTCTAATGGATTCTTTCTACCTCAAATACTTAATTTGGTAGAAAGAAGCTTTAGAAATCAAGAATTTTATATCGTGTTAACAAGGATTCTTGCTGCAACATTGCATATAATATGGAAGTATTTGAACAACCTAAATGTCCATCAGTAGGGGAATTGTTGTATAAATTATGGTGTATGTGTTTATGTAAAGGTTTTTGAATAAATGTTGATGTGAATATACATCTATGACCATAGAAACATGGCCATGCTATATTATTAGCTAATAAAAACAGATTATAGAATAGCATGAGTAATATAATTCATTTATATATAATTGTATGTGGATAGATAAAAGCAAGTACAGAAATATTATACATACTTGGACTCATTTGGTGAATAGTTCACCGAATGTTAACGGTGATTATCGCTACTTACAGTAGAATTTCAAGTGATATTTATGCTTTGTTCCCTTTTTACAGTAACTGTATATTACTTCTACAAAAAATTTAAACTGTATGGCATCTGAAGTTAGCAGACTGATCATGATTCTTTTCGCCCTAAAGTGCTTCCTTCATTTGGGCTTCCAGGACAATGTACTTGTGTTTCACTTACCGCTTAGGCCACTTCTCAGTTTCCTGTCAGCTCCCCGTGCTCTCAAAGCTGGAGTGATCCACAGCTCAGTGTCTGGTTCTCTATTTATTTCCTTGGTGACCATCCCAATCTTATGGTTTTAAATGCTGTTTATGAGTGGATACGAGGTCTGTCCGGAAAAAGTCCAGCCATTATTAATATGATGGGAAAAGTTTTTGTGACATCAGTGTAACCCTGCAGCCAAGGACAGTGGACTGGAATGCGCATGTGTGAATGGCGATGACTTCACTGTAGTAGTCAGTAGATGCCCTTGAGTGAGCATGTGTGTTGTGTGGCCATTTCATTCAAAATGACTGAGCAAGTAGAGCAGCAAATCTGCATCAAGGTTTGCATTGAGCTTGAACATTCCTCTGTGGAAACTATTGGGATGGTTCAGAAGGCCACAGCTATGGGCAAGGGGCAATTAGCAGCTTCATCACAACAATGCACCCGCTCATACATCACATCTCTCTTGCGGAGCTTTTTGGTGAAGCAGCAAATCACCCAGTTGACTCAGCCCCCTACAGCCCAGATTTAGTGCCCTGTGACTTCTGGCTTTTCCCAAAATTAAAATCACCTTTGAAAGGGAAGAAATTTCAGACTGTAGATGAGATTCAGGAAAATATGATGGACAGCTGATGTCATAAATGTCTCTATTTTTCATATTACATGGCTGGATACCTTCTGGAGAGACCTCTTAAAACAACTATGGGACATTTACACAATGGAATACTACTTGGCCATAAAAAATAAGAAAACTTTACCCTTTGTGACAGCATGGATGGACCTGGAGAACATTATGCTAAGTGAGATAAGGCCGTCAGAGAAAGACAAACACCATATGATTGCACTCATATGTGGAATCTAATGAACAAACTGAACTAACTAGGAAAATGGGGACAGACTCATAGATGGAGAGCAGGATGACAGCTGGTAGAGGGGAGGGGAGGGGGAAGACATATGAGCAAAAAGGAAAAAGGATTCACGGGCATGGACAACAGTGTGGTGACTGCTGGGAGCAGGGGGTATAAAGGAAATAGATGGTAATGGAAAAAATACAATGAGGATTAGCTAAAAAATACGGTTTATGCTAGCTATTACCTATCTTGGCATCCATATGACTTCCTTGATGGTCTCCTCTGTATTTCAGGTATTTGAAGGATAAAAGCTGTATTTCCTAAACTCTTATAGGTAGAATAATGGATGCAGGTTAGGTTCTGCCAATGACAGGTACTTATATGAGAAGCAGAAGACAGCAAGGACGCTAAAGCCAAAGTTTTGGTGGCGGCTCCATCTGACATGCATGGGTGTGTTCAGAAGCTGGTCTCCGCCTTTCATTTTTCCTTCCCACTTTCGCGGGTGTCAGGCATGGAATGGTTTATGGCAGCAGTTTCTTGATGCCTGGATCACGGCTATGATGAAGGGACTTCAGAATTTTAAAAAAACAGTGGTGGTCCCTGAATTTTTTCTTTCTGCCCTTCTAACAAATCTGTAAGTTCCTGCCTCAAATGCCTTGAGTGGTTTCTCTGTCCTGCTGTGAACCCTGACTGATAGGTTAATGGTTCTAACATTTCATCTTCAGCCCGGATCTCTTCTTTGAACTTTTGGGCTTATGTATCCAACTGCCTCCTTGACACTCCAGCTGAATCCAAGAGTCAGCTCTGAGCTTCCCACCAAAACCTGCTCCTTCCACAGCTTCCCTCATATCCATGATTATAATTTATACTGCCAGTTGCTTGCACCAAACTTCTTGGTATATTTTTTAATTCCTGGTTTTCATATCTCATGTCACGTCTGTCAACAACTCCTATTGTCTCTGTCTTTTGGAACCCTCTCTGTTTCCCCAAATAGCATGTAAGTTCCATAAAGGTGTGGAATTTTGTCTGTTTTGATTCTTTGCCAGAGAGCGTCTGGCACATAGGGCTTAAAAATTATTTCTTGACTGATAAAACAATGAACTGTATATTCTTTTATTGCCTACAAATGGAAATATATGTGCTGAGTTTCTTGTTTGAGATAGTTTTAAGCAATCAAATGCATATATTTTTATAATATAATTTCAATAATTCAGCTTTTATAACTGAGCTTTAAGCTACTTCTTTAAGCCACATATTCTTGATCTAAAGTTAGTGATTAATATAAGGATTGAATTGGATAATATTTCCTCCACAACTTAATGATGTTGACTTTGGCATATGTCTATTTATCTGTGTGTGTGTGTGTGTGCAAGAATGATGTGTGTGATTTAACAATGTGGGCCAGATTTGACTGAGCCCAGTATAATGGGAAACTGTTGGTATATTAACCACCCAGCCCAACCAGTATTTATAATAGAAATAAGCCCTTCACCATAAAACCTCTCCAACAGGCCTTGTAACTATAATGGCACTAGCAGGTGCCACCACAATAAAAGAAGCCAGTCTCCCCATGAACAAATATTAAATTAAAAAAATCAATCAATCTGCAGTCTCAGTTCTGGTCCCAGCATCATTTCTTCCAATTACAGCAAACTCAGGATTTGTCGGCACGTTGTTAACAGGTTAAAGACATTTTTACCTGTACGGGCAGTTGCTTCTTCTCCTCCCAGAGCTGCCACTTGTAAATGTTGATGGGACTTGTGGCCTGCGGGCAAGTCCTTTGGCCCTAAAAGCTGGCGGGAAACACAGGATTCTACAGGGTGGGCTGGTGCCTCTCCTCTAGGAAAGCCAAGAAAGCTGGTTATTTTTCAGGGTATGATGTCATCCAGACATGGGGAGTGGCAGTCATGTGTGATGGTCCCATCCACCATGATTCAGTTAGCCTCAGAAAAGGGCCCTTACCCCCTCCTGCTTTGCCCTGTCTCCTCTTTCTAAAGGGTTATGGCCCATCTCGTTCCCTTTCTGCTCTGCATCTTGCTCCTGCTCCTCTTCTGAGACCCCACACCCCTTCTCACACATCCCCACACTGACGCAATAATGGCCAGTCAGCGCTATTCTCCAGCTTTAGACCACGATGCCAGGCAATCTGGTTAGGTGGGGGCTGTCCCTGGAGAATAGGTTGGGAGCCTGCTGTGGAATTCCAACCATCACTTGCAGTAGGAATACAAGTTCTGTTTCAAACTGCCTTGATCCCACCGAGCTTCATGGTGGTGGGTCACACGTGTTTGCTCTCTGGGTTCCAAAGGTCCTACTGAAGAGTCTTTGATTTTCAACCCTCAAAAGTCACTTGGAGAACTGAGGCTTAAAATTCTGCTCCGACAGGACTGAGGCGCTATAACAGGATTGAGGTGCTGTAACTGAAAATCATTCAGAGCCATGCTGCTCAAACGTTCAAGTGCGTAGGAATCACTGGGGATGTGTTAAAGTGCCACCTGAGAACCGGTAGGTCTAACACGGGACCGAGAGCCTGCATTTCTGACACACTCCTGTGTGCTGCTGGTGCTGCTGGTCCGTGGACCACACTTTGAGTGGCAAAAACTAGAGTGAGGTGACTTGGGAAGCTTCAGAAATGTCTCGTGTTTTTCTTCTGGAGATCTCGGGAACTCACCTTCGGTCAGGAAAGAAACATGTGATAAAATTCTTTTATCCTAGACTTTTCCTAGGACTTGTCTCTTCAACCACATCACTAAATATTTAGCTAACTAGCTGATGAAAAAAGATGTATATAGATACACTTGATGTGGCTTTTTTTTTGGTTATGATTACTCTGAAAATAGTGTCGGTACACTACCCTCGTGACCATGTGCAAGCTACACATTAAACAAACACATAAAAACTAAGAAAATGAAACAACCGCCCATAAAAGGACATTAAGACGAGTATGTTTCCTACATCAGCTCCACACACAATTTGCAGCAGCATTCCTTGGATTGCGGAGGGGATTTATGGATAATTCGCATTGGGAAGAAAGCGGTGTATATCAAATAAAAACCAAGAGCTCTATCTATTAAATTTTTTTTATCTGTCACTGAATGAAAGGCTCCTTGCCCCATTTCATATGTTTTCATTTTCATGCTGATAGAGGAAGAACAAATTTAAGACATGCTTTCTTCTTCTTGACACACTTTAGACCCATCAATCTTCCCTTTTCTAGTCTTTGCCCTGGGCAAAAATCATCATAAAAAAGATAACAGGTCTGAGGTGCTGAGAGTTCACCTGATTTAGGCCGTAGCTCTGTTGAAATACCTGTAAGTCATATGTAGCTGGTATTTTTAAAACATATTTTTCAATTTGACATGAATTTCCTGGACAATTTCCTGGCATGCATTTTGTTATTCCACCAGAAGTGTGTAGAATTGGACAATACAGTAATTTACAAGGGGAAACAATGAGGAGTGAGAGACTCTTACATAAAGCTGAGCATCGGGAGTTCAGTCCATACATGTTAGGGTGTGTGTAGGGGTATGTGTGTGTTGTTTGGGGTGAGAAGGGTAGGGGCTGTGGGAGGTCTGAAATAGTTACTGAATACATCTGGTGCTTTAGTTCCAGAATTATGCAGATCCCTGGAGCCTCAGTTTTCTCACTGATAAAATGGGAATGGTGGGTGGTGCAGTGTGGCTGTCTGCTTCACATGTGTACTTTGGAAATCAAATGAGATGATGTAAATCAGTGAGATAATGTAGAAAACCATGTACAAACCTATGGAAATTTTATTCAGGTAAGACTCAAAATCTAGGCATCAGGGCATCCCAAATACTCCAGCTCTGTGGCATCACATTCCACTTCATAGTTTCATAAGGCGGTTCAGGCCCTCCTTCCACATAAGGTGGACCAGGAACTCACTCCCCTTACAAACTTCAGGCCAACGTCTATCGAGAGTCTCGGTGGGTCCACCTTTCAGTCACCAGCTTCTCCAATTCCTTTTACTGAAGTGTGTTCCTGATTTCCTTCACATCTTGCCTTTTGCTCTTTGAACTCTGTTGCACACTGTCCCTTTTTGCTTCAGTTTGTCAAGGCAGCTCCTGACACAAAGTAGCTGTTTCACAGAATGGTGCTGCAGCAGTCGCTGTGGTCTGCTAGTCATAAAGAAAACTTCCTTGCAGCAGCGCCTGCAAAGCAGACAAATTAAGTATGAGATGACATTCCTGTTCTTAAAATTTCCTGCGAATTCCTGCCACACCAATTTTATCAGAGGTAACTATTTTTTTCCAAGATTTTATTTATTTAATTTTTAGAGAGGAGAAGGGAGAGAAAAAGAAGGAAACATCAATGTGTGGTTGCTTCTCGCATGCTTCCTAGCAGGGACCTGGCCCATAACCCAGGCATGTGCCCTGACTGGGAATCAAACCGGCAACCTTTTGATTCGCAGGCCGGTGCTCAACCGCTGAGCCACAGCAGCCAGGGCAGAGGCAACTGTTTTTTAATCTCTGCTCTCCAAGGCCATTATTGAGCTTTTCTCTGTTCCTGCACTCATGTGTATCCATCAGCCTGTCTTTTCTCCTCCTTTTTCTGCTTTGCTCTTCCCATTTCGTTTAGCCTAGTTAAGGAATTCTGCTCCCTGTAGACTCTTGCTTCAGATTCACATCAAGTACATTAACAACACTTCAGAAAGTATCATGCTCAGTGAAAGAACATCTCCACCCTTCTTCCTTTTCCCATGGTGTTGACCTGTCATTGGGCTGAATTACATCTCCCCAAAACTTCTGTGTTGAAGTTCCCAATCCCCAGTATCTCAGAAGGTGAGTGTGTTTGGAGATAGGGTTTTTAAAGACGTAGTCCATGTAAAATGAGCTCACTAGAGTGAGCCTTTACACATGTGGTGTCCTTATCAAAAGAAAAGGTTAGCACACTCACATGCACAGAGAGAAGACCGTGTGAAGACACGAGGAAGACAGCCATCTACCTGCCAGCGAGAGAGGTCTTGGAAGAAACCAACCCTGCCAACACCCTGATCTTGAACTTCCAGCCTCCAGAATTGTGAGAATATAAATCTCTGCTGTTGAAGTCGCCCAGTCTGTCATACTTCATGACAACTTTAGCAAACCAGTACGTACATGATCAATAGAAATGCATAGTGAGCCATATGTCATTTAAAATTTTCTAGCAGCCACATTACATACTAAAAAGAAACAACTGAGATGAATGATGCTACATTGTAGTTAACCCAACACATGCAAAACAGTATCAACATGCAACCAATATAAAAATAAGAGGATATTTTACATTCTTTTTTCATTAAGTGTTCAAAAATGTTGTGTACTTTACACTTACAGGACACCTCACTGTGGTTCAGCCACGTTTCAGGAAAGCCCGTGGCTATTTATTGTCTTGACCAGCATAGCCTTAGCAGCACAAAGCACCACTGTGTATTTTGAAACTACCTCTCCTTTAACGTGAGTCAGGTGAAACCTTAGGCAGAAGTGGGACGTAGTATATATAAAACTTCACCCTCTCTGTATTGTGAGTTATGCCCACTTTTCCTGCACAAGTCTAGGAAGCCAGGGTAGGCAGTTGTAAACATTTCCCCCTTGCTGTCACATAAGGAATATCAGGAGGGAAATAGACAATTTCCTGTACCAGCAGCTCTTTCAACCCTAATTCAGACTTTTGCAGTCAGGTTTGGCAATAATTAACCTTTTCCACTAGCTAACCACCCAGCTGATTTTGGGTGACCTTTTTCTCTGGTCCTTTGGATGTTCAAGCCCCATTCCCTGGTCCCATTTCTAAGAAGTTCCTGACCACTCCAGGCTGCATTTGCTCTGAGTCTCTCTAACATGTGCAAGTTGGACCATAAGCCCTAGCTTTTCAGTATTGTGTATTTTGCATTACTTACCATTGTTTCATTTGCATTTACCTTGTTTTGGCAACTAGATTATAGGGTGCATCATGGCTGAGAAGGGAGCACATAGGTCTGGGCGTATGTTCTGTCTTTGTAACTTAGAGGCTGTGCGCCCTTAGATAATGTACTCAGCCTCTCTGTTTCTCCATTATATGGGGATCAAACTACCTACATCACAGGATCTTCATGAGGAGTAAATGCATCCCAAAGAGAATGCATCCCAAATGCCTAGCCCTTAGTAGGTTCTCCATAAAAAATAGCCAATCTTTTTCAACTGTCATTTCTGATTTATTGAACACCCATGAAAGGCTAAGCACAAGGCTCAGTCCTGAGGATACAGCTGCGAGCAAGAAAAGTTGAATATTGACTTCTTGGATGCAGGGACCAGGCTCTCTGATTCTGTTTTATTTCATGTTGCAAACTAGATTGCAGAGTGTATGATAGAAATTTAATAAGTTTTGTTGTTTATGTAACAATTAAGTCAAAACATAGACTGAAAATTTCAAAGCCCATTGTGAGTTTGATGTGGGTTTGGTACCCGGTAGCCAAGGTCAAATGGGTTTTCAATATTTCTTTGTCTTCTTCCTCAGAAAGCACTCTCCAGAGGTTCCTTAGTTTGACTGGTTGTCTGTGTGCTGTATTTTGACAGCTCAAGGTCAAATTTACTTTCCTGTAAGTTTTGCTGGAATATCATTCTAGATTGTTTTAGTGTTTAGTCTGTATTGCCAATGGGCACTCAAAACATTGAAAATTACATGGAAGAGCTATAGAACACAGGAAATTTTAGAGCAGGAAATCTCTATAAGTCTAGTTGAATCTGCAGTTGTGCCACCCCATAATTATGTTCCTTTGTAATGCTTATCTCCTTAAAAGATATAGTATTTGTATAAATACACATATGCATATGTGCGGCACACATATATTAGCAATCTGAATGTGCATAGTAGTTTCACTATAAATTTACCCCTGTCTTTGTAATAAATCCCACTAAAACTTACTTAATACCACGTCCTTTCTGGGGTTAAGTATTTGCCCCTTCTTTGTTCTTTCTCTTTGACATTTAGTCCTTGCCAGGCTCCCTCTATTCTGCTACCTTAGAACTGAGGAGTTTCTTAGTAAATTCCCTTTACATTTTCCCTTTTTTTTTACAGAGGAAAGTAGAGCAACTATGTTTCCAACCTTTGTAAATAATTAAGGTCCTTGAATCCTTGTATCATTCTGGTTGCCCTCTGTTGTACCTTCTTGATTTCAATAATATTCTTTCCATATTAATGCGATCCGTCTTGCAGGACTGCTCTCGCTGCATTCTAAATGGAGATGCTCCTCCAGCCCCCGCCACGCCGACGCTGTAATTGTTGACCCGCGTTCTGTGGCTGTGCAGCCAGGATCCCGTTTCCTGTTCTTCCACGGCTGGGATTTCCCCTGCTGCTTTTCCTTCCTTTGCTGACTTTATTATCCAGTGACCACTACACCCCAAACTTCAGGGAGGTCTTCAGCACCTTCCTACATGTCCTTAGTCACAAATAGTCACCCTGCCAAAGGCACCTGCTTACACTAAGAAAGCAAGCATGCCTGCTGAAGATATAATCAGGCTCGAGAAGTGTTTGGAGACATTCACGTGAGAGAGCCCTAATGAGCTCAGGAGGGGAGGTAGGATGTCAATGGCTACAGCTTTCTGGGTGCATAGAAGCAATAGCCAGGCTCCAAGAATGCCACCACCATGTTGGTGCCATCGCCAGGAATGAACACTACCCCGCAGTGGACCTGTTCCGGGAGCTGCTGTGATTTTTCCTGTGCTCCTTTCTGACACACCTTGAGTGTCTGAGTTCTTCCCTCTATCTCTTCTACATCCCGTTTCTGATTTTCTTTTTGGATTACCAGAACATTCTCCTTTCTTGAATACACTGTCTCTGTCCACTCCAAATTATTGTGCACACGGCCGCCAAAATAATTTCTCATCCCTGCCTGGCTCTGGGATCATGGTATTCAGTGATTTAATCCTCCCGTGGCTCTTGACGGCTCTAATCGAATAAATCTTCCTCTGTTGCTTGAAGGCCTCCAGCAACTTGAACTGGACTTGCCTGTTTGAAGTGATGCTGTGCCGATTCCTGGCCTGCTTGTCTCCTACTTACCTCTGCTACATCCGGTCTCCCTCCACACATATTTGTCCCTTTCTCCCCCTCCGCAGCTATCTCAAATTTATGTTTCAACCATCTTCCAAATATTTTCCAAATCTCATTTCTCCATGTCTTTAAATAACTAAAGTTCAATTTCTCCCCAAAGTCTTGCTTAAGTAACTTCACCCAATCACAAACTATTATGCCAATCCCATGCTTCTCTTATATATATTGATATAATATTGGTAAAAATGTAAATATTTGTTTAAAATCATGACTGCATGTTGGAAATGGTAGTACTCATTTTAGATGTGCATGTTTATTCCAAAAGTGCCAAAGCAACTGGGAGTTTAACGTAGTTTTATTAACTATAATCAGCTAATCTGCCCCTTTGATCTCAGAAATCAGATAAATTCTAATGACTTAGTTGGTTAGCACATTGTTGATTCTTTAAAACAGGGGTGTCAAACTCATTTTCACCGGGGGCCACATCAGCCTCACAGTTGCCTTCAAAGGGCCGAATGTAACTTTAGGACTGTATAAATGTAACTACTCCTTAACAGTTAAGCGAGAGCTCGGCACTGCCACCAGGTAGAAACAAGGTGCCTGGCCGGATAAAATAAGGTGCAGGGCCATATTTGGCCTTGTGTTTGCCACCTGTACTTTAAAAATAATTCTGAAACTACTAGACGTATCTGAATAGGAGCAGTTTTTGTCTAATGATTCTTCCGGATTGTGTGTGTGTGTGTTTGCCGAGAAAAGGTAAGGGTATCAAAATGAGCGAGGCAGGATTTCCAAGAACACCCATATTTGAGACCCTTTCATCCCGTTCTAGCTGTCCTGTGATGAGCTTTCTTGATTTCAATGACTTCCTTGTCTCCCTGATGACGGCCGTTTTATGGGGCTGCTTTTGCGGCCTCCCAAATGGAGCGGTCCCTTTGCACCCTTCACCACAAGGCGATCACACTCGTTGAACTACATTTCATAGCTGCCCAGTCAAAGGGCGAAAAATCAAAGCAACATTGCAGGCTGTTTCTACCTTCTGTCTCATTCCTTTCCTTATTACCTTCGAGGGGAAAAAAGCAGAATGCCTCCAACTCTGGTGATCCGGTGGTGAGAACAGCTCTCGTCTCCACTGGTGGCCATGGAAACGACTCCAACATTTCTGAGGGGAGTTTTGCCTAGAGCCTGCATTGCTGCTTCCAGAAACCTGTGATCAGGACACTAGCATAGAAATGTTATATTCAGTGATGGTAGATTCTTAGATTATGGTCGTATTGTTTATGGGACTTGGTATAATCTTTCTCCGTTACTCTTAGGCATCATTTTGGAGAACATCCAGAAAGCAGATGTTCCAATAATGGCATGCCAGGCAGAGACAGGATCTTATGACTTCTTAGAAATTAGAAAAATTACCGTCAAAAGAATCCCAAACAGTTTCTTTCTCCTAAGATGGAAAATTCAGATTTGCTTTTGGGGATTAGTCAGTTGTTGAAGGGACTAATAGTATGTTGTTGGCCTCCAAACCAACCCTGGGCTTCATATTTGTGGACAAATAATCATTTTTTTCTCTTACGGCAGCTACTGTTATATCCAGTTCCTGTTGTTAACAGATAAAAATAATTTCTAATTGATGCATAAACTTATATGATAGGTACAAGGTTGCAGAGTTTGGTACATTCAAGTTGTAACTACAAATCATCTGAAATTACTACTTAGGAATGTTCTATGGCTTTTTGTGTGTTGTTTTAGATAAGCAGCAACAATAACAATACATATTAGCGGAGAAAATTACAGTTTGCAAGTATGTCCACAGACCCGATTTCATTAGCTGATGGAAAGAAATTTGCATAAGGTTTTGATCCAAAGAAAACTTGCAAAGTTACTTGGGATTCTAGCTTTAGATCTGGCACTAGCTAGTTCTCCGACCTCAGGTGAATATGGCAAAGAGACAAATAGTTCTACATTTTATAGAGAAAACAACAGGCATATGATGTAGTTATGTGGTTTTTCCGGGGCTCTTAGATTTGCTGAACTCAAATGTCTCTTCCAATATTCAATCCTGTTACTGTGTTTCTGACCTTAGTCAAATACCAACTCGACCTTCATGAAAATTTTCTCACCTTCTGCATGCTGGATGTGAGGGGCGAAGGCCGCAGGAGGAAATGTTAGTTGAGAAGAGAGAGTGAAAACAGGACTGTCAGAGAGGACTATGTGTCAAGAAAAAGGGCAGAGAACGTGTTTCTTTGTGGAAAGGGACACTATTTCTTAATTTTCTTAACGTGCTTCCTAATGACACGCTTCACTTGTTTATTTTTGCCTGCGGGGCTCCCTTAGACATTTGGGTTCACAGTCCTGGACTAGATGACCTCAAGGCTTTCAAGCGACTCAGTATCATGTGATTGTCAGGTGGGAAGTCATTGCTGCTTCACATGAGGAAGTGAGTTTAACAGAACAAACCACCTTTACTGAAGATTGAATCTGGATAGAAAAATGGTGGATCCCATATGTACTTAGTGTTCTTAAGCCATAGACACATGCATGTGTGGTATCTGTGGGGTGTAGTTAAAACAACTATTTTAGGTTAAGGGTCTAGATCTGAGCTGTACAATATGCTAGCTGCTAGGCACATTTGGTTATTTCCATTTTAACTTAAGTGTATTAAAATGAGATTCAAAAATTCAGTTCCTGAGGCACATCGGTCACAAATTAGGGCTCATTTGTCACATGTAGATAGTGATGACCGTATTGGACAATGCAGACTATAGGATACTTCTTCCACCCCAGAAGTCTGTTTGTTTATTTACAGTGGGTACTTCCTCCTCAAAGGGAAGGGACTTAACAGAATGTGGGTGAGGGCTGGTTCCACGGAGTCCCCAAGTCACTCCCATATGTGTACCCACACTTGGTTGTCCCAGTTTCCTAAAAGTTGTCACTGTTCCTGAAAGCTCATCGAGCTGTCATTCACAACCTTGGCTGTACCCTGGAATCACCTGGAGAGTTTTCAAATGCCCGGGTTTCACTCCAGAAATTCTGCCTTAATTGGGCATTGGGATTCTTAAAGGCTTCCCGGGGGTTCTAGTAGGGACCAAGATGGAAGAACCACTGTTACAGGGATTAGTGTTGATAATCAACAGATTGTCACTTGGTTGATCCCACTAGGAGTTATGAGTAAGAAGACAAATTTTACTTCCAGGAACATCTTCTAATGGTGTCCCTCTAAACTGCTTTTCAAAATATACACCGTTTATAGTTATTTTAACTAAGAGGTCACGAGCAAATGAAATTCATGACTTGATTATGCAAAATTATTATTAAGATGGGTAAAATTCAAGTTAAAAACCCTTCGAATGACTCTCTGATTCCCCGAGGCTAGAGCAGTATATTACACACCCTGTTCAGCCCTGGCTTCACTCTCTATCTTCTAGCCAGGATGCAGTTCCTCAAACTTGTCGCGCCTCCTCTTGCCCCTGGGCCCTCACACATATGTTTCCCTCTGCTAGGAGCATCTTCTTCTCTACCCCCTCTCCCACTGCTGCCAACATCCCCTCCCCGGGGCCTTCAGGTCTGAGTTTAAACTTTCCTTCTTCGGGGAGACTTCCCTGACTCCTTTGACTATTGGGCAGAGACTCACAATAATGCCTGCCAAACATTCCAGTTGCTCCCCTATGTTTCCTAGCTCCCTGACAGCTAGGCAGAGTCATGTGACATTTTCTAGCCAATGAGTGGAGGGCAGAAAAGGCACATGGTAATTTTATGGGCAGTGGAAGCTCATGTCTGATTCTCCCTCTCCCTTCTCCTCTGGGTGATAGGTAACATCCCAGATGGTAGACTCTCCTTCAGCCCGAGTCTCTTTATTACCATGTGGAGTGCAGAGAGCCCTACGTTGAGTGTGGAGCACAGATGAGGAAGACATCTTTGTTGTGTTGAGTTTTGGTACTTACTTTGTTGCTGTAACATATCCTAACTTAACCTGGCTAACACAGGTCTGCCCCCCTCTTATGTGCTCCTTTGCAACTTTTACTTCTTCTTTATAACCTTTATCAGATGTCTAACAACTCTTTAATAGAGGTCTTTTCCTTTAGGCCAGGGATGTCAAACTCATTTTCACTGGTGGCTACATCAGCCTTGCAGTTGCCTTCAAAGGGCTGAATGTAACTTTAGGACTGTATAAATGTAACTACTCCTTAACAGTTAAGTGAGAGCTCAGCACTGCCTAGAGACAAAGTGCTGGGCTGGATAAAACAAGGTGCAGGGCCGTATTTGGCCCATAGGCCTTGTGTTTGCCACCTGTACTTTAGGCTGTCATGTCCATATGGGCAAGAATGTTATCCATTTCATTCATCATTGAATCCCCAGCACTTAGTTCACTGACTGACACATATTGCTTGAGCAATACGTACATGATGAATGAATGAATGAATGAGAGAGCTGAGCTAGTTGTATCTTCTTATACTTTGTCACTGTGAAGAGTATTCTATTTATAGTGTATAGGCAAACCCGACTATTATGATAATTACAGAGAATATCTGGTTGAGACATTACTTATAAGGATAAATTCAAAGAGCTAGAGCTGGAAGGAAACTTAGACATCATGTAATTCAGGTTTGACCTCTATGTGAGGTCAAAAGAACATCTACATTGAAGTAACCGGGGGAGGGGATGGGGGGAACTGCAAGGGACTAGTCAGAGAACATATATGCATATATACGTAGCCCGAGGAGACAGGCGACAATGTGGTGATGGTGGGAGGGGGAGGGGCTGGGTGAAGGGGACAAGAGAGGGAAAGAGGGAGACATCTGTTATAGTGTCAACAATAAAAAGATAAATATTTTTGAAAAGTAAATAAAATTAGAAAATTTGTTCAATGAATGGATTCGGCTAAAGGAGACTCTGCCATTCTAGAACGCCATTTATTTCCACAGAGGGAAAGGGAAGGCTAAGAATCAAACAGGAGCCTTTACTGCCTCATGGAATTGCCACATGCCATTTACATTCACCCCGATTTTGTTGATGGGGCCTGAATATTTGCATTTGCACCTCAGGTGATTTTTATGCACTGGCATTGAGAAGAAGGCAGGTGGATGTGATTACATTGCCATCTTCACTGCTCCTTGGGGCCTGGTGATTAATAGTGATGGAAATGTCATGAAATCATTTCCAGGGGTGGAAGGGGGGGGATTTTACCACCGATCCATAGGTAGCCATCCTTCCAGTTGGAGAGCAGAATGGATGAGAGGACCCCTCTGGAGTCAGACTTTCTGGTTCTCAGTTCTGGCTGGCTCCACCACTTCCTAGATGCCTAAACTTAAGCTGATTGTTTACCCTTTCTGTGCCTCAATCTCATCATCTGTAAAATGGAGATAATAAGAACATGTATTCTATAGGTGTATTTTTGAGGATGAAATGAAATAATACATATAAAGCACCTGAGAAAAAATAGACACTCAATGTAAAGTCCTGTGCTTTTACCACTACTTTGACATACTTATATTATTATTTTGAGAGGATTTATAGTAGAGGTATCTGTTCATGGGAAATGTAATTAGACCTGCAAGGTAAATAAATTAATAGTTGTGCTAGCCTTTATGAGATTAGCCTTTACGATACATTTGAACCTTGCTTAAGTAACCTCAATATGCAAAAATGCAGATTCACACAGAAGACAGATTAATAGGCTATTACTTACTTTGTAAATATAATTCTTCCTTTTTAAAGAAAAGATTCCTAAGAGATTGACTTGAATAAAAAATTCCTGTGGTGCCTTTAAATCATGACTGGTATACGCAAATGAGTTTACATGAACCTTTTCAGAGATATGTTTATTGTGCAAATGAAGAAGTCCCTTGTTTTGGTCTCAAGGCTGCCTTTTGAGGTGGTGTAACATAGACAGCAGTGTTCATCAGCAAGAGCATTAGTGACTGAGTTGGTGGGATGGTTCTTCCAATTAAAAGGCTGTTCTTTATTTGATATTATGTCTTCTGACTTAGGGATTTAAAATGTCCCATCTCTTATGAAATGTCAACAGTAAATATGACTGTCTTTTATTGTCCTTACTGGATACAATGAAAAGTTGGCACTTCTGCATTGGTGCATACATTAATTTTTCATATTCATTTAAATAGTCCAAGGATGACTAAAAGTCAATCCTGATTTTAAGAGTGATCTCAAAGATAAGAGGTAATAAGTCATGTGTATAAGAATACGAAGCTAGTGTCAAAGCTAGAATTTGAACCCTGTTCTCCACATACTTTTTGCTGCTTAAGACAGTTTCTTTTTTATAGATAATACTTTTTGCCAGTTCCTTCTAGCCTGCAAAGTTTCTTTTGAGAAATCAGCTGACAGTCTGTTATGGGCACTCCTGTGTAGGTAATGCTCTTCTTTTCTCTTGCTGCTTTTAAGATTCTCTCTTTATCTTTAAGCTTTGGCATTTTAATTATGATGTGTCTTGGTGTGGTCCTCTTTGGGTCCATCTTGTTTGGGACTCTCTGTACTTCCTGGTCTATTTCCTTCACCAAGTTAGGGAAATTTCCTCTCATTATTTTTTCACATAAGTTTTCAATTTCTTGCTCTTCCTTTTCTCCTTCTGGCACGCCTTTGAATGTTGGTATGTTTAAAGATGTCCCAGAGGTTCCTAAGCATATCCTCTTTCTTCTGAATTCTTTTTTCTTTCTGCTGTTCTGATTGAATGCTTTTTCCTTCCTTGTGTTCCAAATTGTTGATTTGTTTCTCAGCTTCATACCGTCCACTGGTGGTTCCCTGTAGATTTTTCTTTATTTCACTCAGTGCAACCTTCATTGCTGCCTGGGTCTTTTTATTGCTTCTGAAATGCCCATTGAGTTCCTGGAGCATCCTGATGACCAGTGTTTTGAACTTTGCATCTGATAGATTGTTTATCTCCATTTCATTTAGTTCTTTTTCTGGAGCTTTGTTCTGTGCTTTCATTTGGGCCATATTTCTTTTTCTCTTCACTTTGGCAGCCTCCCTGTGTTTGTCTCTGTGTACTAGGTAGAGCTGCTTTGACTCTCTTAGTCGTGTGGCCTATTTTAGGAAAGCAAACCTATTAAGTTGTATGGGGTAGAGCCTCAGGTAATTGCCAGGGCAGGGTCACCACTCTGTTCCTCTATGTGGGGGAGGGCTTTGAGAGGGGATAGGAGAGGGCTTGGAAAGGGTTTGGAGAGGCCGCTGCCTGGCCTGTGGAGTTTTGCCTGGGAGGAAGCTGTCTACTGGCACTCGTCTTATTGCTAGTCACTTGACTTTCTCCCCATATGCCACTGTTGCCCTTCCAGCTGTTGCCCTGGTGCTGAACTCCAGAGGGTGTGGATCTGTGTGAGTCCTAAGTCCCTTGTGGGCCCTTTAACTGGAGTCTCTTAAGAATCCCAAAGTTTCTTCCGCTGTTCCAATTCCCACTGGTTTTTGTAGCCGGAAGTTATGAGGACTTATCTTCCTGGCTTTGGAACCCTGGGCTGGGCGATCTGGTCTGGGGCTGGGATCCCTCGCTCTAAGATATCCCTCCTGATTTTTATCCACCACACATGGATCTGGGACCACCCATTCCCATCTCTGCGCCTCTCCGCACCTCTCTACGCATCTCTGCCTCTCCACCCCTCCTATCTGTCTCGATGAATGTGGCCTTTTTAAATCCTTGGTTGTCAGATTTCCACACAGTTCAATTTTCTGACAGTCCTGGGTGAAATTTTTTTGTGGTCTGGTTGTATTTCTTTCTATAGTTGTTCAAGGAGGCGAGACGTGTTTACCTATGCCTCCACCTTGACGAGAAGTCCAAGATACTGTCTCATCACTGTGCTTTTCACTGCTGTGTTGCCTCAGCCTGCCTTTTCTCAGTCCTCTCACTCTGATAAGATTGGTATTACATCCTGTTGCTGCACATCTGCTCCCAGTGTGCAACGGCATTCCCTTTTGCCTGAGTTTACCTTTCCTCGTCCCTTTCACAAACATGAACTTGTCAGTTTAGTACTCGGTTGGGGTGTTAGGACTAAGTAGTTATTTATTCATTTATTATAATAAAAAGATCCATTAAAACTTGTTTTTCCTTATGAATAATGTGGAGTTTGGCCTTTTTTACTTCTAAAACAGTGCCTCACACTGAGAGCTGAGGGTAACTTTTCAGCCCAAGGGAAGTTATAAATTATTAAATGAGATGATGTTGAACATATGAAGGTGTTTGAAATGAAATTGTCTTTTTCCTTAAAAATATAGCTCTCCTTCTCCTTTTTGTTTAAAGAGTAGACAACTGGGTAGACTGAAAAGTAAAGCAAAACTCTGTTGCTTGTGTCTTCATGGAGCATAAAGTTGTACGCTCAGATGACGGGTGGGATTCAGAGCAAAGCATGCCGGCAAGCGACTATATTCGTGTATAGGCTGCTTCCCTCCTCCTTTCCTTCCTTCTTCCCTCCCTCCCTCCCTTCTTCCCTTCCTGCCTTCCTTTCTTTCCCTTTTTCTCTCTTTCTCTCTCCCCCTCTTTCCCTCCCCCTCACCCCTCTCCATTTTACAAACAAAACAATTGGAAACATATCTGAGAATGAGTCTTTGTATGGAGAAATTACAGGGGAAATATTCCTGTGATCATGTTGGGGAAACTGCGCCCCCTTCCCTCCCCCGCATCAGCCTGGTCATGATGAGGGAGACGAGGATCCTCACAGAGCTCTCTTTGTGTGACTAGCCGAAGTTGTATTACTCCACCCAACGGGGCAGGCTTGCCACGCTCTCTGCAATATCTTTGTGAGCCCCTGGGCCAGACGGAGGTCAGTGGTCTAGCTCGAATTTCTCAGAAGAGCTTGTGATTCTTCCATGGTGCTGCTCTTTGAGTTTTTTTCTAGTCATCTTCTCTGGTTTTGATTTTCCTCTTTTTTCTTTTCAGGGTGAAAAATATTCTATATAAAGGGTTTCTCCAATTTATGGTAGTCTTTGGTGCAGTTCTAAAGCCTTTGACTTTAAATATTTGTGTAACTCTATTGTGTGTTCATTTTTTTCTAATTTACATGCTGCTTGCTGTTTATGTTATTACTAAGCTATATGTAAGGATATTTATGTATAGGTGAATGGTCAAGTTTGTATACTTATTTACACTTATATACATATGTATTTCTCTGCTTTACATTCAAAGGGAGGCCCCTGAAAACAGAATTTGTTTATAAAAAAATTGTGTATTTATTCTCACATGTTTAAACTTCAGGCACATTCCAATATCCCCCGTTCGATATAATACATCTACTGAGACATTTTTTCCACTGCTAAAAACAGCTCTTGAACTTGTAGATTTTGATGCCTTTTAGTGCTTCTGCTGTATTTTTTCACCTCTTCCACATTGGCAAAACGTTTCCCTCTCAGGACTTTTTTTATCCAGGGAAACAAAAAAAAGTTGCTCCAGGAGAGATCAGGTGAACAGGGAGGGTGGGGCATGGGGGTCACACCTTTTTTGGTGAAAAAGTGCTGAACACTCAGCGCAGTATGGGCAGGTGTGCTCACAAATCACCCATCACGAAATGGGCAAATGTATTGAAAGAGTGAAAAAAAATTCACTGAAGCCAAACGCAGCCTCTCACAACAACACCTGCTGGTACACTGATATAGATGTGTTCCTAGAACAGTCACCTAGTGGAAGAAGACTGGATTACAAGAGGTCAGCCCTCCAGCAGATAACTCTGGTTTTTGGTGGGTTCCCCTTTGTATATTTATTTCTATGTTTGATGTATATGTATGTATATATGAATATATAAAATATAGAAATAAAAACACTCATATATTTTAAGTTCATTATCTTACTTATAAGCCCGAGTAAACTTTCTCAAATAAATACAGTTAGAGATAAATAGATAAAATATACACTTAATTAACAAGCCAAAAGAAGGGAAAATACCCTATGGAAAAATAATATAATAAGCTGGAGAAGCAGAACAGAATCATGGACACAGCCTATTACCATCACGTATTTATACATCCTGTGTGCTTTCCTGGCCAATGTAACTAAGCTCATGGGCTGAATATAAATAGCAGCTTTTTGAAACATAGTGAGTTGTCCTGTTCTGTGCCTAACGCATGAAGAAGAGGCATACCTGCTGTACACTGTAAACTTCAAAAAAATATACATGCATTATGTATCAGTCCAAGGCAGTCCTATTGGAACACCGTTTCTTTCTCTCTCTCTCTCTCTCTCACACTTCTTTTATTTTAAATTTGAAAAATGCCTCTGTTGTTACCTGCGGTGTGCTCTGAACACGCACATACCATTTTGCTGCTTGCCCTGCCCTCAGAGACTGCACATTTAAATCTCATTTGCTACGGCAGCAGCAGGACTGGTTGGAGGTGACAGCCCCTCTGTAGCTAATTCCCCAGGGCCAGAGCCACTGGGAGTCGTCTGGGGAAAGCCACAAACAATTGGAGTGGCACACACACAGGAAAACCAAAAAACAAACACCAGCAACCACGCAAAGCAGAGCAAGATTCTTCCCCCCTTATTTTCCTTACAAGAGAGATAAAGGCGGCAAGAATAGGTTGATATTTGATGAATTGGTTCTATTCAGAGGAGTGCTATCATTTTAATGTCCTTTTTTTTTTGTTGTTTGAAAATGCACCCACAGTCTCTGAATTCCCATTAATGCAAAGTTCAGATAAAGCTGATGAAAAGCATCTGCCATCTTGATAGTTGCCATGGCAGATGGCGCCAGCCTTTATGCTTTTATCAGTATTAGTATCAGAACACACTTTGTGTTCCAAGCTGAGATAAAATCACTGAAGCTGTACCTGGAAGAGGCAGTGCCACACTGCAGGCCCCATGGTTCTGCATCTTGACAGAACCTCCTGCATGGACGCCCTGCGCAGCCTCTTCCTGTGAGTCCTAGTTCACCAGTGGTGATGCTCTTTTGCAAACTTGGAGGATGAGGGGTTTTTCTAAAACACTGCTCAGCCCTTTGCCACTTGTCCCTTCGGAATGTGTGGGGAAGCATGTCATCAGTGGCCACCTGTGCTAACGCTGCTGGCCCTCTGGGAAGCCCTATGGGGGTCACTCGGTGTCAACCTTGGCAACGGAAGGGAAGTGGGATAAAGGAGCCCTTTGTGTACTTCGAGCTGAGTGTGGCTCAGGCTCTGGAAGGGGGCCTGCACCTTCTTTCAGCACGTGCATTAGCACATTGTGATCCCCACCTCTCCCCCTCTGTCACAGCCACTGCTGCAAAGTGCTGCATATTGGTGATGTAGGACTGAAACCTTGCACCATCTCCCCCAACTTAGCCTCAGTCCCGTGCTGCAGCCCCGTGCCCGATGGGCCCAATAGGCCATTGCTTATTCCAAATGTCCCAATGATGTGACTTCAGAAAGTTAAAACCATTGTGCCAGTTCTTTATTGTCCACTTCCAAATATATCGACAGATGCTCCCCTACCTGGTGCTTCCACCTCTTTAGTTATGGGTGCACTTATTTTTGGTAACATTGTTGCCTGTTAAATAGAGGGGTTGTGAGATCTAAAGTGGTTATGCAAGTGTTAGGGACACAGCCCTGTTCGTCATTTGGCTGGTGCATGGGGGGTGAAGAATAGAAAAGAGGAGGAGGGCAAGGGAGTTATTTTAAATTAAACTCTACATATATATCTATATGACATCCACAATAAGGGTTGGGAGCGATTAGAATTGGCTGCATTGGCTTTCAGGCACCTCCAAGAACACTTTCGGAGAATTTAAAAACAAAAAGAGAAACCTTTCTTATTTTTCCTCACTGGGTTAAGAAAACTGGATTCAGAGCACTGCCTCAAATACTGGCCCTGTCGTATTCTAACTGTGATCTGGGGACATGTATTTGACTTCTCTATGGCTTGTCCTCCTTGTTTCTGAGAAGTAGGCTATATTCACATCTGTGTCACAGAGCGGCCACGAGGATGAAATGAAATCGTGCGTGTAAAGCACAGGGATATAAATGCTTAATAAATGCCAGTGATTACTAGTATTGTTATTTTTCATCACTTCCTTATTTCTTAGCACTGAAATAGCTTTAAAGGGAATATGTGTCATTCAAACCCACCTCACCAGTGACGTCTGCCTGAGTGGGGCACCTGACCACTGCTTTCCAAATTCTAAGCCTTCAGTGGCTGTGGTCTCACCCCAGATCCACAACAGGGTTCAAGCTCACTTTCTGGGTTGTCCCCACTGCCTGGTGCACTTTGCACAGCCTGGTTCTCACTTCAGGCCCTGGCTTGGATGGGTGAAGGTCGATAATTACTTCTCATCTACTAATTTATTCTAGAGCAGAGGTTTACATAGAACAGGAAGGTGGGAAGGGATAACATTACTACTGTAACAACGATTCTCCGTCTGGTGCAATGCCCATGCCTGCTTGTACCCAGTTGTGTTGTTATCCCAGAGGAAGATAAAAATTACTGTACTTTCGAGGCTATATTTAATTATTAACATCATCTTACTTTTGAAAATGGAATGGTACATTTTCTTTATTTTAATGAGGTATACTTTATATACAGTAAAATAAACTTTCTAGTGTATAGTGCTACAAGATTTACCAAATACAGCATTATATAACCATCCCAACAAAGAGATATAGAATAGTTTTATCATTTAAAAAAATTCCCCTATGTGGTCCCTTGGCAGACAGCTTGTTCCCCATATTCATTCCCTGGCAATTACTGGTCTATTTTCGGTCCCTATAGTTTTGCCTTTTCAAGAGTGTCCTGTAATTGGAATAAAACAGTACGCAGACCTTTGAGTCAAGCTACTTTCACTCCTCTGAATGTATTTGAGATGCATCCATGCTGTGTGCACATCAGTACCTCAGGGCTTGTCTTTGAAAGCGTGTTCCACGGTATCGATGTATCACGGTTTGTTTACCTGGTTACACAGTTGCGGGGCATTTGGGATGTTGTAATACTTTTATGTGAACATGCCTTTGTGTGAACATAAACTTTTATTCACTTGGGTAAATACTTAAGAATGTGATTGTCGGGTTGTATGGCAAGTGTAGGTTATCTTTAGAAGAAATGGCTAAACACGTTTCTAAGTGGCTGTAACATTTTGTTTCCTTATAATCAGTGAATGAAAGTTCCACATCCTTGTGAACACTTACTATAGTCAGATTTTTTTGGTTTTTACTTTTAGCCTTTCTAGTAAGTGAATAGTGGTTTCTCCTGTGGTTTTAATTTGTATTTCTCCAGTTAAGCATCTTTTCATGTGTTTATTTGCTACGTATACATTTTTGGTAAAGTTTCTGTTGAAAGGTTTTTCCCAGTTAAAAAAAATTGGGTTGTTGGTCATGGCTAATGTGGCCCAAAGTGTCTCCCATAACCAGAAGATCATGGATTCAATTCCTGCTCAGGGCACATCCCTGGACTGTGGATTTGATCCCTAGTTTGGGCACATACGGGAAGGCAACCAATCAATGCTTTGCTTTCTCATTGATGTTTCTCTCCCTTCCAATCTCTCTAAAAGCAATGAAAAAAATATCCTTGGATGAGAATTTTTTTAAAAAAGGGTTGCTGTTTTCTTATTATTCAGTTTTGAGAGCTTTTTGAAATATCCTAGATACAAGTCTGTAATCAGATATGCAATTTGCAAATATCTTCTCCAAGCCTGTAGCCTATCTTTGAATTCTCTCAACAGTATCTTTAAAGAGCAGACTTTCTTAGTTTGAGGAAGTTCAATTTATCAATTGACTTTGACAAAGTCAATGTTTTTTCTTTTATGGATCACATTTTTGGTGTTATATCTGAGAAATCTTTGCTTTATGGAACACATACATTCACTCCTACATTTTCTTCTAAATATACTCTTAGGGCTGTGGCTCATTTTGAGCTGACTTTTGTGCATAATGTAAGACTGACCAAGGCTTTGGATCACTCGGTTTTGCTTTCTGTTCCAGTCCTGTTGTTTTAGCACCATTTTTGAAAACTTATTCTCCCTCAATTAAATTACTCATATTTTCACTTTTCTTGAAAGTCAATTGACCATATATACAGATCTATTTCTGTACTTTCTAGTCTATTCTGTCTTCAGTGCCACACTGTTTTAGTGAGTGTAGCTTTATAGTAAGCCTTAAAATTAGAGAGTGAGTCCTTTTTCAAAGTTGAAAACTACACAGTGTAAAGCATAAATGCATTTCCTAGTTACCGTATGTCAAGCATATGCACTTACCTTAGATGACATCTATCTCCACCCTGAGAATTTTAGGGATGCCATAAGCCATGTACATGTGTTTTTAAAAGATGAGAAAAACTAATACGAATGACCAAAAACCTGAAAACCACTCAGATCTCTAACCAGAAAGAAAGCATTGCAGATATAGATAGCCTACATTTTAAAAAGCTTATCGCCTTATTTTTGTAGATAACCTGTGTACAGATTGAATTCAGAAAATCCTAACCCCTTTGAGCTGCTGCATGAAGTTTCAGGTATAAACAGAACAGGACTCCTGTTCCCTATGGTTTACTATTAAATTAATAATCTCCCTGCAGGTTAAAAAGCTTGCCTGTGTAGCACTCCACTATTTACAAAGTTTTTTATGTAATTCCATGAAGTCCTCACGGCCAGCCTTGGAGCAGGTCTCCCTCACCCTGTTCTGCAGATAAGGAATCTGCAGAGTGTTAAATCATCCACTCCTTGTTACTGGCAGAAAGTGTCCAAGTTGGGACTCCACCTCAGTCCTTATACCAAGTCCTGGTGAATCTGGGCTGCAGCACAGCCTGACCTCAGGAAGCTCAGATTGCCCTAGCTCAACGGCATCTCACCCACGGTATCCTGAAGGGTGGCATGACCTTGTGGAAAACACCATCAAATTCAGCCAGAATCAATCAATTTATGGGGAGTGTTGGCTTTAATTACTAGCTGCACTTCAGTGGCCAGATTCCACTGAGCCAACCTTGAATTCAGTCCTTCAGATTTGGTTTGGGAACAGATAGGGGGTGCTATTTTGAAAAGTTGTAAAGTCTAGGAAATTCTCACTGTTACTTCTAAAGCTTGCTCCTTTACTGGGAAGAGTAAAGAACATCCCTCATGCAAGTTTTGTTGGTGTTGTATTAGTAATTAGTGGCCATCAGCCACCCTGAGTAAGAACTATGAGTTTCAATGTTTGGCAAAGTCTGATACCAAAGTTAGGCATCAAAAACAGGATCAGATTCTGGAATCGTGTCTTGCATTTTACTGCTATAGAATAATTTTGACATTTCCTTAGCCCAGAAAGTATACTTGAAAGAAATTGTCTAAACTTGTGGTTCTCAAAGTAAAGTTTAGTGACCAGCAAATGCAGTGCCACCATTGCTTGGGAACTGGGTAGAAATTCAAGTTTTCTACCCTCCCTCTGAATTGATTTTATATAATTCCCGCCCCCGTCCCCGAAGCATGTGAACAATATCTCCAAAGAAGGACAGCTTAAGAAGGGGAAACACATTAGATCATCATAAAACTCATTTGTATATTAGGTACCATAAATAGATTAATGCTAAGAAAACACTGACATTATCTACTGTGGTTCAGGAAGAGCTGGAGAGTGGTTCTAACATGAGTTTGGTAATTAAGACACAAGCTTCTGTTCAAGATGGACGCAGATTTTAGGTAATGTATGCTCCTTGTGTTGGTGGTATGCGTAGGGCTTCTCTTCTGATAGAGGGTGCTCACAGTTGTCTCAAGGTTGTACAAGACTGTTAATGTAGTTTCTTTGGGGGAGAAAAAAATCCAGACACCTTTCTGATGGTAATCTGTTCTTGGAATGAGAAAATGTGTTTTTGGCTGGCGTTTTCATTTTCACAAGACTCTAGGTTTATACTTTCGGTTAGAAGATCCAAGAGAAATGAAGAATTATCAGAAATCCTCTTCCTTCGATGTGTTCTCTGAGATAGTAAGCACCTCCTTGTTTTTCTTTCGAGGAGAAATAGAAGCCAATTCTTCCAAATTTATATGGATAGAAGGAGGCTTAGAAAGCACCAGGGGTTTTTCAAAAGGAATTTTACTTGCGTTTAGAGTGAGACAGTATTTTCTGGTGAGGGACTGTCCTATCTTAAAGATGTTTGGCTTCCCTGGCCTCCAGTGCTAAGTGCTAGCAGCCTCCCTACTTATTTTTGAACACCCCTCGGGGTGATTCCTTAGGTTGAAACTTCCTCTAGCTCCCTGGTCTTATCATTGACGAAACTAAGATCCATTTGTTTAATGGCAGAGCCAGCCTTTGTTCCTGACTTTCTGACCCTCATCAAAGAGGAAGTGCCCTGAGGGCAAGACTTTGTGTCTGCCTTGTTCAGTGCTGCTTCCCGGGGGGCTTAGTACAGTTTCTGGCACGGAGAAGGCACTCAAATATTTATTGAGAGAATAAATGAATGAATAGCTGGGTGGCTACACACTCCACAATACCATCTTCAAGATTCACCCAAAACAGTGATTGACTATTGATGATTTCCAAGGCTCTAAATGTAATCAGCTTTCAGGTAACCAAAAGAACAAAGTCCATTATCAGAGATGAAGGAGCCACAGAGTAAATGGGCTTCTTCAAGGCAGTCCTGTGGTGTCACGGGAACTTGACTTCCAAATTAAATGCAGTACCTCTACTGATTTAAGATGTACAGTATTTCCATTAGAATAATAATACCATCACTAAGATTTTGAATTTATGTGCATATTTATGGAGTGAGCCATCTATTGATGGATCTTGTGATGACGTCTCTGCTACAGAAGAGTCCCAGCCTGGCGCCACAGCATGGCCCACGCTGTTGGAACTTTGCCACAGGTGCGGCACCCCACATGCTGTTACCTCTTGGGAATTGCTAATTCCATGGATTACTCTTTAAAGGGTGTTTTCTTTATTCATTCCCCCAATTAAAAGCATATCTAAAGATTGTTCCATGCTTTTAAATTAAGTCAAGAATATTTTTGCGTCCTTTGAGAGGATATTCGATACCTTTATACAGAGCTAGCGTAGAAAATAGTGTTTGCTTGAGGGAAAATGTTTTGGAATGTGCTGTGCTATCACAGTATACTTGGTTCTACTAGCATTACATTTAGCAACACATGGGCATTTGGAATCTCACCTGGCCATTCTGAAGCTAGGCTGAGTGTTTTCATAAGACAGCGCTTCATAGTTCATATTTAATATCTGGGTGAGGCAGGTGAAGCTTAGAAATGCAAAGAGGTGTGGCCACCTAGAAAGCTATGGTAGTAGTGGCAAATATCTGAGCTTCAGTGACCAACACTTTGGGGACAGTGGGTTACCTTTATTTACTGTGAGTATCTGGAAGCTAAGTTTACATGTATTGTACTTCTAAGTAGCTAAAGGATCTTATTGCCCCCACATCCATACTGTTTTCCATATCAAACCCTAGTTCTTATCCTCATTTGATGGGGGCGGTTTCAGTAGTGCTAGTAGATGAGGAAGAAAACATAAGAGATTTAAATGGGCTTGCTCAACATGCCAAACAAGTTTAGCTTCATCTCAGGTGATAGATGTGCCATTCGACATTTTTAATCAGAGTGGTAATATGCTCAGATAATCACATTTGAGTTAAGAAAGCTCAGTGGAAAGGATGAATTAGGGGAAGTGAGGCAGGAAGCAGGGCGACCTGTTAGGGGGCTATTTGGTTAAACCAGAGGTGGTGGTCATGGGTGTTTTGCACCAAATATTTCCTTCTTTCTTTCTCCTGGGCATATGGTATGATTGTACTTTTAGTCTCCCTATGGGGTTGGGTGTGGCTATGTGACGTGCTGTAGTTAATGAGATGTGAGCAAAGGTGTCATTTCTGTGGCAACTTTAAGAGCCAGTGCATGATTCATCTTGTCCTTTCACTCCTGCCTTGGTGACCATGGAGCCTCCCTCAGCCTCAGTCCCTGAGTGATTATGATAAGTAGAGCTTCAGATGATGCATGTCGGATGTGCTGCATGAATAAGAA